>ML282363.1:66341-120426 GCA_005239495.1 Nicotiana undulata | reverse complement strand
ATTATATATATATATATATATATATAATGTTGATTGGCACCGTAAACCGTAAGACTCAAAACTTAGACAACTCCATTGGTCGATTTGGAGGGGAGGCACAATTTGATTTTTTAGTGAGCCTTTTTGAAATCTAGCCCCTTTAATATGGAGGGTGCTCCCAGGATCTGATCGACCCTGGTGTTATAAGTATCCACCTTCTTGTCGTTGGCCTCTATCTTTTTCTCGTCAGACTCCACCCGCTTTGTCAATGCTTCGAGCATCTTCGTCACCTCAAAAGTATCCCCGGGCAGGAATTCATCCGGTTCCACGACAACTTGTTCATCCCTTCGAGTGTTTTCCCGGATCCGCTCGAGCTCGATCCTGTTAGGGATGTCTAATGTTCGGCCAAAAATACATATATTTAACCATTATTGCTTCATATTCTAGTACTTTTAATCTTCATTTGAGTATTAGTTATATTATTTTGTGCTTAATATTTATATTTAACTGTGTAGAAACAAAGCGGTGTGAAGATCAAGAAATTTGGAGCAAAATTGAAGTTTGGGACTTTCCCTATTTCGTCTGGGATAAGGCTATTTCGTCCCTACAAAGTCCCGATGCGTATAAAAGAAGTTCTAAACCTAATTTGCAGGATATCTAACATACTTTGAAGGAGAATTCACGTGGAGGAGGACACACCACGCTTGGAGGAGGCTCCTAACTATTTTTTTTCTCTTCTCTTCCTTTAATTTCATAGTTTCTTAGTTCTAGAGCTTTGGGTGCTACATGAACATTGTAGTTTGAACCGTAAATGGTTCTTATTATTTTATCATATTGGTTTATTTATTCAGTTTTGCGCGTAATTATTTTATTGCTTGATCACCAATTGAATACTATCTACGAATCTATGACTGAACTCGAGAGGGAGAACTCTAGATTGCATATAAGATTGAGTAGAGCAAGATCTTAACTCTGGGTGGGGGGCGGATTTGCGGTTAGGATAGGAATATACCTAATCGCGTTGCTTGGTTACTTTACAAGAATTATTAATGTGTTCTTGTTAATTCTAATTTCATAGGAATATATGCGTTAGATTAGCTTGAATAGGCGAGTAGTACTTCGGGAGAAGGCTACGAGCAATATTAACCATGTTAACCAATAAACCAGATAAATTAATTAGACGATTCAAGTGGAAAATTCAACGGGATTGTTAGCTAACTCATAGCTCTAGAATATCAGCTCTTCTTGAGTTCGTGTCTAATTTCGCCAACTTGTTTTTTTAATTTCTTATTTTGCTACTCTAGATTAGTTTTAATTAAATATTCATAATTTAGGAATCGCTTGAGTAGATTGATTGTTTGAGTTTAATTTAGTTGATAGTTAATCACAAGTCTCTGTGGGTACGATATATGGACTTACAATTCTATATTACTTGTCGATCACGTATACTTGCGTGTGCGTTTGGGAGCAACAACATGACTCTGGGTCTGCAACTTCGTTATTGTTGCTTGCTGAGCTTGAAAATTTTCGAAAATCAACCGCAAGCTAACCCCATCACCTTCTCCTTCGGGTGCTTCTCGAGCCGATAGCCAGGGTGCCCCGCGAATGCTGTTTTCGGGGTCGGTTGGCAGATTGATGTTGATGGTAACATGTGAGTTAGTATCGACCGGGTCGGCGACTGGGACACCATTGGGATCAACAAGGGCACATCATTGCTAGGTACCACGTTATTGTTTTCGGCGTAGTGGCGTGACTCGGCATCAGCGCTCAAGAAATCGGACTAAGAATTTGACATCCTTAGGTTTACCTGAAATCAAAATTTCAAAGAACAAATGTAAAATAGGGTGTGTTATGGAGATTCGTATCAAATCACCACTATTATACTTTGCCCTACGATGGTCGCAAATTGTCTAACCTTAAAAATGAGTAACATCTAAATTTGTACGCGTTTTAAAGGATACGTGAATTAATTCAATACGAATGATCTGAGAACAATAAATAATTAAATTAAAGAGAGAATGAACGATCAATTTAATCGTAATGTAAAAATTAAGCTTTGTCTTAAGTTGAACACTGAAACCCGACCTCGATCGAACTCTCGATATGGGCTCGGTTGCAATTAAAGAAGAGAGTAACTGAAGAACACTTTGAATAATAGCTAGAAGACAGAAATGAACATTTTTTGCTTTGATATGCGTGTTAACAATGTGTTAAAATGAAAAATATTCTCCGCTTTATATAGTAGGGAAATTTCAATCCTAGTACAAGTCTAAATAAGGAAAAATCTTCTTTTTTCGGTAAGTATTGATCCGCAGTTGATATCAGACGGGATTTGCGCTCTAATATTCGGTTGAAGGCGAATATTATGGCTCCCTACTTGTCATGCCTAATCGTTTCTCTTTTCCCCGTTGGCTCGAAACTTTACTTGGTCCGGATCCGTTGTTTAGTCGTGCCTGATCCCATATGCATCGTTCATTCTTCCCGAGCTCCGACACGAGGGACCCTTCGGCTTCGTTCGAAGTTGTGTCGGACCGTGCTTCCCTCACGTTTCTTAATTGGAAAATCTAGCTAAAATTGTCCCTTATTTTACCGGTATGTAGTTGTAAATATACAAAATAAAATTCTCGTCAAGAAAACGTCAAAAGAAAAATCAAGTTTTATTAGTACTAATGTTTCAATTTATGTGATGTATCTTCCTTTTTAGTCTATCATACAAAGGTTGATATTTTTCTATATTTAGAAACGATTTAATATTTTTACTTGTTACTTTAAATTAGATGAAATATAGCCTCACAAATATCTATAACGTGTTGTGTACCACACATTTCAAATGTTTTTTTCTTTTTCTTAAACTATATCTTCAATAAAACTGCAACATATAATATGGGAAGGAGGGAGCTAGGAATTGAATCAAAAAATCAAATTACAAAATTAAAGTACTACAAATAAGAATTATTCTATTTGCGAGTCATTAAGCATCACTCATGGGCCATGGGAACATCTTCAACTGCTATTATTATTATTATAAATAAAACACAGAAAATCTTTGCAGTCTGTTTAAATTATAAAATAGTATAGGATATCATCTATATGGAATTTCTCCGCAGTTATGTATATTGGGGCAAACCTTATAATCTAATCGAGAATATGGGGAAAAAGTAGTGTACCTAGGTGAACTAATTCACTAATGTATGAAATCATGAAGACGGACAAATTTCAGAGCACCATAATAGATGAAAACAAAAAGATTCATATCAGCAAGTCCACTTTATGTGTTTGACTAAATTTATAAGCTGGTCAAACTAGTTTATAAATAGTTTTTGATTTATTTACGCATTTGATAAAGTTAAAAGTGCTTATAAACCAAGTGATTATAAGTCAAAAATAAACCGAAAACCATAAGCTGGTTACCTCAGCTTATGAATTTTTAGCTTATAAGTACTTTAAAGTAAAAATATACTTTTCAGCACCTAATGCTTATCAATTATTTCAAATCAATTAATTCAAACGGGCTCTTTATTTGACCTGCTCCATTACTTTTGTTTTCGTTGCTTCACATTTTTAGTCAAAATAGTCAGCCAAGGGTTATAAATCATTGATTTTTCTTGTATTTTGAACTGAAAGTGAAATAGTTGTCCCTATTCTCATGTTTGCTTTCGCAGTTTCAAACACATTTTTGCACCTAATCCAAAATCCACCAAAACTAAACTCAACTGACCAAGAACTCAACCTTTATTTCCCACTACCTAAGGCATTTACTTTTGCCACCTCACTCTTTACCAAAGACATTTAATGAGAAGCAAGAGAATAACCCTGCTGCTATCCAGGATAAAATGTTAATTACACTATTATCTTTTGACCGAAGTGTAACAGAAAAGGATCATAAGTAGGCTGGAAATTAGAAGCCAAATAACATGAGAGTAAAAAATATTGCCAATTTTTAGCCATTGTATCATTTTCTCTCTGAGTCAAAGTTTTATGCACTAAGAATATAAAAAATATTTACACAGGTCATTTACAAGTAATTAAAAGATAAAACTCTACGATAATTATTACTAATTGGTAGCCTGTAACGACCTGGTCGGTCGTTTTGAGAGTTAACGCCCCAATCCCCTAATAACTACTTTTTCCACGTTTGTTTCTTCTTATGGGACTTGTCGGAGTGATTAGTTGTGGATTCCGGAGAGTTTTGGGACACATAATCCCTAAATATGAGTTTAAGCTTTAGAAATCGGACCATGGTTGGAACTGTGTGAAGACGGATTCGGAATGGAATTTCGTCGACTCCGTTAGCTCCGTTGAGTGATATCGGAGTTAGGAGCGTGTCCGGAATGGGTTTTCGAGGTCTGTAGTAGATTTAGGCTTGAATTGGCGAAAGTTAGAATTTCGGCGATTTCGCCCGATAGGTGAAATTTTGATATTGGGCTCGGAATGGGATTCCGGAAGTGGCTGTAGGTCCGTAGTGTCATTTATGACACGTGTGTCAAATTTGAGGTCATTAAGACAAGTTTTGACGTGTTTCGGCATCAAGTGTAGATTTTGGAAAATTCCTAAGTTCTTAGGCTTGAATCCATGTATAATTCTTGTTTTTGGTGTTATGTGATGTGGTTTGAAGGCTTGACTAAGTTCAAATGAGGTATTAGAACTGGTTGGTAGGTTTGGTTGAGGTCCTGAGGGCCTCGGGTGTGTTTCGGATGCTCAACGGGCTAAATTTTGGACTTAGAGGGCATCAGAGTTGGCTGGTGCTGGTTTTCTTCTATGCTTTCGCGTGAGGGTGTCGCGAACACGTAGGATAAACTGGGCCAGGGAAATTTTGTTCTGTACGTTCGCGTGAAGACGAATGTGAACGCGTAGGTATTGGCCAGAGTGAATCGCGAACACGTGGGCTAGGCCGCGTTCGCGTAGAAGGAATGAGGCGGCAGTGGTTCGATGCTATACCCTTCGCAGTCGCATGAGACCAGCCGCGTTCGCGTAGTGTTGGAGAGCTAAGGAACCGCGTTCGTGTAAGGATTTCCGCATTCGCGTAGGGTAAATCTGAGGCGCGTGTTTTTGCCCTTCCCGTTTGCGACTGGGCTTCCACGAACGCGATGAAGAATTCATCTGGGCAGATTTAAAAACCCAAAAATCGAGGGTTTAAGCCAAAATTCATAATTTGAACTTGGGAGCTCGGGGATTGGCAATTTTTGAAGAGATTTTCACCTGGGTGTTTTGGGTAAGTAATTCCTACTCGGTTTTGACTAATTTCCACGAATCTATGCTTAAATCCATCCTTTAATTTCGAATTTGGAGTGAAAATTTGGGGGAAATTGGGTAATGTTCTTAGACCGAGTTTTTGAGTTTTGATCGAGATTTTGGTATCCGATTCGAGTAATTTTGGTATGGTTAGACTCGTGAGTGAATAGGTGTCCGGAATTTGTAACTTTTACCTGATTCCGAGACATGGACCCGGGGGACTTTTTCGGCAATTTTCCTAATTTCGCGTATTAGCTTTGAATTTATTAGTTAGATTAATTTCTTAAAGTTATATTTACATTATGCAATTGAATTGAATAGATTTGGGCCATTTGGAGTCGGGTACTCGTGGCAAGAACGTGATTTCAGGTTGAGTTGAGCAGTCGAGGTAAGTGGCTTGCCTAACTCTGTGTTGGGGACTTCCCCTTAGGTTGTTTGACATAAAATGTTGTGTGGGCACCGTGTACGTGAGGTGACGAGTACGTACACGGGCCATTCTTGCAAAATATCCCTTTTTTCCTTAAAAATTATAAATTGTTTTCTTATATTAAATTGCTTCAATGTGTTAAATTGTTCATCTTAGATTAGGGAAGCATGCCTATATGTTTAAATATTAAATTGCCTATTTGACTCTCTATGCGCCATGTTTTAGATAGTTTTTCCCTGCTTTCCTACTTGTGATTAGATGAACTGTCTAAATTGATGCCTATATGTCGCTCATTTCGCATTGCATATTTAAATTGGGGACTACAGACGTATTCTAGGAGATCCCCCTGTTCTGCATATTTAAATTGGGGACTACGAACGTGTTCTGGGAGATCCCCCCTGTATTGCATATTTAAATTGGGGACTACGGACGTATTCTGGGAGATCCTCCCTGTAATTGTATATTTAAATTGGGGACTACGGACGTATTCTGAGAGACCCCCCTTGTACTGCATATTTATATTTGAAATTACGGACGGTATCCCGAGAGATTCCACCTTGTGACACGTTGAGCTGAGCCATGGGCTCCATTTTACTGTTTTATTTTAGATCATTCTTTTAACTACTTACTATATAAATTATTTCTCTTTTCGTACTATTTAAAATATTTTAATTAGAAATCCAGTAGAGCCTTAAGCTGACCTCGTTACTACTTGACTTGGGTTAGGCTTAGCACTTACTGGGTACCAAATGTGGTGTACTCATGCATTTTCCTGCACATATTTTTCGTGTGCAGATCCAGGTTCGGGTTCTCAGCCACGGGGCTAGTGGTCGTTGCAGCTGTCATTGAAGTGACCACAAGGTATTTCTGCCGCGTCCGCAGAATCCTCCGAGTCACCTTCCATTCTATCTTATAGAGACTTTATTATGGACTTTTCGTTTTCTTGTTTAGGGCTACAATAGTATAGAAGCTTGTGACTATGTTGTGGCAATCCGGGTCTTGGGGTATATTTGTAAATGTTGAGCGGCGTTGTTATACTTGTTTAGATTTTTCTCTCATTTCCTCTCTTTAATTTCTATTGCATCTAATTCATTTTATCTGCAATTTAGGCTTACCTAGTCGTAGAGACTAGGTGCCATCACGATACCTTTCAGAGGGTAAATCGGGTTGTGACAAGTTAGTATCATAGCGTCTAGGTTCATAGGAGTCATATGTCACAAGCCGGTTTATTAGAGTCTCGCGGATCGGTACAGAGACGTCCGTATCTATCTTCGGGAGGCTATGTAACTGTTAAGAACAATCACATTCTTTGGATTTCCCTTTCGTGCGAGTTATTGACATCAAAGATTTTAAAACTCTATTCTATTCTTTCTCACAGATGGTGAGGACCCGTATCGGGAGGACCGACGATCAGGAACCCGAGCCCCCAGCCAGAGCCGCCAGAGGTAGGGGCCGGGGTAGAGGACGAGCACACGGTGTATCCCGATCAACAACAAGAGCAGCGACAGAGGAGCCCACAGCAGCTCCAGCCGGAGGGCCGGCTCAGGAGGTCCCTATTGCTGCTCTAGCCCTCCAGGAGACTTTGGCTCAGTTCATGAGCATTTTCGGCACTTTGACTCAGGCGAGGCTACTCCCGATAGCTCCAGCCACATCTCAGGCCGGGGGAAGGGCACAGACTCCCGCAGCCCACACTCCTGAGCAGAGGGTTCATGTTGATCAGGCTCCAGAGTACATTCCTATACCCTAGTGGCTCCGGCTTAGCATGATGCTAGGGTAGGTGCTTCTGAGGCAAAGCAGGTCAAACTTGAGAGGTACAAAAAGTACCACCCACCTAGTTTTAGCGGACTAGCTTCAGATGACGCTCTGAGTTTTCTTGAGTAGTGTCATCGTATTCTCTGCACTATGGGCATTGTGGAGACGAGTGGGGTTTCTTTCACCGCATTCCAGCTGAGAGGAGAGACATATCAGTGGTGGCGTGCCTATGAGCTGAGTAGTTCGGACGAGGTAGCTTCACTCACTTGGACTCATTTTTCCGAGATGTTTTTGCTTGAGTATGTTCCTCAGAGCCTCAGAGATGCTTGGCGTGCAGAGTTCGAGCAGTTACGCTAGGGTACTATGAATGTGTCGGAGTATGCAGTCCGTTTTAGTGACTTGGAACGTCATGCACCGGCCTTGGTTGCCACGGTCAGAGAGAGGGTTCGACGGTTCATTGAGGGACTCCACCCCGGTATTCAAACCAGTATGGCCAGAGAGTTGGAGATGGATATCACTTACCAGGAGGCAGTGAGTATTTCCCGGACGATAGAGGGCATGTTTGCTCGGGACAGAGAGGAGACAAAGGCCAAGAGGTCTCGAGAGACTGGTCATTTTTCGGGAGCTCGTACGCCAGCATCACGCTATGGTAGGGGTTTTGTGAGTCTCCTTGTTAATTCAGCTCTTCCAGCAGCCAGCGGTATTCCAGCTCCTCCTAGACCTCAAGAGCCTTATTATGCACCGAAAATATCTAGTATGCCTCCTGCTCGAGGTGCTATTACCGGCCAGTCCAGCAGGCCGGTTCAGAGTCAGTCTTAGCCGCAGCGTCCTACGAGGGGTTGTTTTGAGTGTGGTGACCCTCGCCACATGTTCAGAGATTGCCCCAAAGCTAGGAGTGTGCATCATCTCAGATTTATCAGTCCCCACGTGCTCCACCTTGTCCTCCAGCTATTCTTCCATCCCTAGAGGGGAGGCCAGGCAAGATATTATGCCCTTCTAGACCATTGCCGTCACTTCAGATTCCGTCATCACAGGTATAGTCCATGTCTGTCATAGGGATGCATCAATATTATTTGACCCAGGCTCTACATATTCATATGTGTCTTCTTGTTTTGTTTCACATTTGGGGATAACTCGGGATTCTTTGAGTTCCCCTATTTATGTTTCCACTCCCGTGGGAGATTCTCTCGTTGTGGACCACGTATATCGGTTGTGTTTGGTTGTTATTAGTGGTTTTGAGAGCAGAGCTGATTATTATTACTCAGTATGGTAGATTTTGATGTTATCCTGGGCATTGGCTGGTTATCGCCCCATTATGCTATTCTTGATTGTCACGCTAAGACCGTGACGTTGGCTATGCCAGGCTTATTGAGATTAGAGTGGAGAGGTACCTTAAAGTATACTCCCCGCAGGGTCAGTTCTTTCCTTAAGGCTCAGCGGATGGTTGAGAAGGGGTATGATGCGTATTTAGCCTATGTGAGAGATGTTAGTGTCGAGACCCCTACAGTTGAGTCCGTACCAGTAGTGAGGGACTTCCTTGATGTATGTACAGCTGATCTTCCAGGTATACCACCCGATAGAGATATTGATTTCGGCATCGATTTGTTGCCGGGAACTCAAACCATTTCTATTCCTCCCTATCATATGGCTCCTCCTGAGTTGAAGGAGTTGAAGGGGCAGTTACAGAAGTTTCTTGATAAGGGTTTCATCAGGCCCAGTGTATCACCTTGGGGTGCTCCAGTATTATTTGTGAAGAAAAAGGATGGTTCTATGCGTGTGTGTTGATTATCGGCAGTTGAAAAAGGTTACAGTGAAGAACAAGTATCCTTTGCCTCGCATTGATGACTTATTTGACCAGTTACAAGGTGCCAGGATATTCTCCAAGATTGACCTGCGATCTGGATATCATTAGTTGAAGATTCGGAGCCGGATATCTCGAAGACTGCCTTCACGATCAGATATGGCCACTATGAGTTTCTTGTAATGTCATTTGAGCTGACCAATGCCCCAACAACCTTTATGCATTTGATGCACAGTGTGTTACGACGTTATCTTGATTCCTTCGTCATTGTGTTTATTGACGACATCTTGGTGTATTCTCGGTCCCAGGAGGATCATGAGTATCATTTGAGGACTGTGCTTTAGACTTTGAGGGAGAAGAAATTGTATGCAAAATTTTCTAAGTGTGAATTTTGGCTTGATTCAGTGGCGTTCTTAGACCATGTGGTGTCGTGTGACGGGATCACGGTAGATCCGAAGAAGGTGGAGGCGATGCAGAGTTGTCCTAGACCGTCATCAGCGACTGAGATTCGCAGTTTCCTTGGTTTGGCTGGGTACTATCGTCTCTTTGTATAGGGATTTTCATCTATTGCAGCACCTATGACTAGACTGACCCAGAAGGGTGCTCCGTTCAGGTGGACTGAGGAGTGTGAGGAGAGCTTTCAGAAGCTCCAGACAGCCCTGACTATAGCTCCAATGTTGGTATTGCCTACGTGTTCAGTGTCTTATACAGTCTATTGTGATGCCTCGAGGATTGGCCTTGGAGCGGTTTTGATGCAGGACGGTAGGGTGATTGCTTACGCGTCCAGACATTTGATAGTCCATGAGAAGAACTATCTAGTTCATGATCTCGAGTTGGCAGCTATTGTTCACGCCTTGAAGATCTGGCATCATTATTTATACGGTGTTCCCTGTGAGATTTTCACGGATCACCGGAGTTTGCAACACTTGTTCAAGCAGAATCACCTTAATTTGCGCCAGCGGAGGTGGTTGGAGTTACTGAAGGACTATTACATTACTATATTATACCACCCGGGGAAGGTTAATGTGGTGGCCGACGCCTTGAGTCGCCGGGCGGAGAGTTTGGGGAGTTTGGCATATCTTCCGGCAGTTGAGAGGCCCTTAGCTTTAGATGTGCAGTCCTTAGCTAGTAAGTTTGTGAGATTGAATCTTTCATAGCCTTGCCGGGTATTAGCTTGTGTGTTTTCTCGATCTTCTCTTTATGACCGCATGAGAGAGCGCCAATATGATGATCCCCACCTTCTGGTTCTTCAGGACAGGTTCCAGCAGGGTGATATCAGGGACGTGACTATAGGTGATGATGGAGTGATGAGGATGCAGGGTCGTATCTGTGTGCCTAATGTAGATGGGCTTCGGGAGTTGATTCTGGAGGAGGCCTATAGCTCGCGGTAATCCATTCATCTGGGTGCCGCGAAGATGTACCAGGACCTGAGACAGCACTATGGGTGGAGAAGGATGAAAAAGGACATAGTCTGATTTGTGGTCAAGTGTCTCAACTATCAGCAAGTTAAATATGAGCAACAGAGATCATGAGGGTTGCTTCAGCAGATTGAGCTTCCAGAGTGGAAGCAGGAGCGGATAACCATGAACTTTGTGGTTGGACTTCCTCGGACTTTGAGGAAGTTCGATGCTATTTGGGTGATCGTGGATCGGCTGACTAAGTCATCCCATTTCATTCCAGTGTTGACTACATATTCCTCAAAGAGTTTGGCTGATATTTATATCAGGGAGATTGTCCGCCTTCATGGTATTCCAGTATCTATCATTTCAGGCAGAGGTACACAGTTCACTTCACGGTTCTGGAGAGCTGTTCAACAGGAGTTAGGCACCAGGGTGGAGTTGAGTACACCATTTCACCCTTAGACGGACGGGCAGTCCGAGCGCACGATTCAGATCCTTGAGGATATGTTTCGTGCCTATGTTATGGATTTTGGAGGGTCATGGGACAATACTTTCCACTTGCAGAGTTTGCTTATAATAACAACTAACTGTCCAACATTCAGATGGCATCGTATGAGGCTTTGTATGGTAGACGGTGCCGGTCTCCAGTGGGATGGTTTGAGCCGGGCGAGGCCTAATTGTTGGGTACAGATTTGGTCCAGGATTCCCTGGACAAGGTGAAGGATATTCAGTAGAGACTTCGCACAGCTCATTCCAGGCAGAAGAGTTATGCGGACCGGAAGGTTCGTGATTTGGCATTTATGGCTGGTGATCGGGTTTTGCTTTAGGTATCGCCTATGAAGAGCATCATGATGTTCGGAAAGAAGGGTAAGCTGAGTCCGAGATTTATTGGTGCTTTTGAGATATTGCGGCGTTTTGGGGAGGTTGCTTATGAGCTTGCCTTACCTCCCAGCCTAGCAGGAGTTCATCCGGTATTCCACATCTCTATGCTCCGGAAGTATCATGCTGATCCGACTAATGTTTTGGATTTAAGTTCACCTCAGTTGGACAAGGATTTATCATATGTTGAGGAGCCAGTAGCTATATTGGATAGGCAGGTCAGAAAGCTCAAGTCAAAAAATATTGCATCAGTAAAGGTTCAGTATAGGGGTCAGCCAATCTAGGAGGCGACTTAGGAGATCGAGCAGGATATGCGTAGCCAATACCTCATCTTTTCACAGCTTCAGGTATGTCCTTATACTCATTTGAGGACGAACAATTTTCTTAAGAGGGGGAGAATGTAATGACTCGGTCTGCTGTTTTGAGAGTTAGCGCCCTGCTCCCCTAATAACTGCTTTCCCCACGTTTCTTTCTACTTATGGGACTTGTCAAAGTGATTAGTTGTGAATTCCAGAGAGTTTTAGGACACATAGTGCCTAAACATGAGTTTAAGCTTTAGAAATAAGACCGTGGTTGGAACTGTGTGAAGACGGATTCAGAATGGAATTCCATCGACTCCGTTAGCTCCATTAAGTGACTTCAGGGTTAGGAGCGCGTGCAGAATGGGTTTTCGAGGTCTGTAGTATATTTAGGCTTGAATTGGCGAAAGTTAGAATTTCGGGCGACTTCGACCGATAGGTGAAATTTTGATATCGGGCTCGGAATGGGATTTCGGAAGTGGGTGTAGGTCCGTAGTGTCATTTATGACCTGTGTGTCAAATTTGAGGTAATTCGGACTAGTTTTGACGTGTTTCGGCATCAAGTGTAGATTTTGGAAAATTCCTAAGTTCTTAGGCTTGAATCCATGTATAATTCTTGTTTTTTGTGTTATGTGACGTGGTTTGAAGGCTCGACTAAGTTCGAATGAGGTATTAGGACTGGTTGGTAGGTTTGGTTGAGGTACGGGGGGCCTCGGGTGTGTTTCGGATGCTCAACAGGCTAAATTTTGGACTTAGAGGGCAACAAATTTTGCTGGTGCTGGTTTTCTTCTATGCGTTCGCGTGAGGGGTGTCGCGAACGCGTAGGCTAAACTGTGCCAAGGGAATTTTGTTCTGTGCGTTCGCGTGAAGATGAATGCGAACACGTAGGTATTGGCCAGAATGAATTGCGAACTCGTGGACTAGGCCGCGTTTGCGTGAAGGAATGAGGCGGCAGTGGTTCGATGCTTTACCCTTCGCAGTCGCGTGAGACCAGCCGCATTCGCGTAGTGTTGGAGAGCTAAGGAACCATGTTCACGTAAGGATTTCCGCATTCGCATAGGGTAAATCTGAGGCGCGTATTTTTGCCCTTCCTGTTCACAATTGGGCTTCCACGAATGCGATGAAGAACGCATCTGGGCAGATTAAAAACCCCAAAAATTGAGGGTTTAAGCCAAAATTCATAATTTGAATTTGGGAGCCCGGGGATTGGCGATTTTTGAAGAGATTTTCACCTTGGCGTTTTGGGTAAGTAATTCCTACTCGGTTTTGACCAATTTCCACGAATCTATGCTTAAATTCATCCTTTAATTTCGAATTTGGAGTGAAAAAATGGGGAAAATTGGGTAAAGTTCTTCGACCGAGTTTTTGAGTTTTGATCAAGATTTTTGTATCTGATTCGTGTAATTTTGGTATGGTTAGACTCGTGAGTGAACGGGTGTCTGGAATTTGTAACTTTTACCCGATTCCGAGACGTGGGCCCGGGACACTTTTACGTTGATTTTCCTAATTTCGCGTATTAGTTTCAAATTTATTAGTTGGATTAATTTCTTAAAGTTATATTGACATTATGCAATTGAATTGAATTGATTTGAGCCATTTGGAGTCGGGTACTCTTGGCAAGAACGTGATCTCGGGTTGAGTTGAACAATCGAGGTAAGTGGCTTGCCTAACTCTGTGTTGGAGACTTCCCCTTAGGTTGTTTGACATAAAATATTGTGTGGGCACCATGTACGTTAGGTGACGAGTATGTACACGGGCCATTCTTGCAAAAATCCCTTTTTTCCTTATAAATTATATATTGTTTTCTTATATTAAATTGCTTCAATGTGTTAAATTGTTCATCTTAGATTAAGGAAGCTTGTCTGTATGTTTACATTAAATTGCCTATTTGACTCTCTGTGCGCTATGTTTTAGATAGTTTTTCCCTGCTTTCCTACCTGTGATTAGATGAACTGTGTAAATTGATGCCTATTTGTCGTTCATTTCGCATTGCATATTTAAATTGGGGACTACAGACGTATTCTAGTAGATCCCCCCCTGTTTGGCATATTTAAATTGGGGACTACAAACGTATTCTGGGAGATCCCCCTGTATTGCATATTTAAATTGGGGACTACAGACTTATTCTGAGAGATCCCCCCTGTATTGCATATTTAAATTGGGGACTACGGACGTATTCTGGGAGATCCCCCCCTGTACTGCGTATTTATATTTTGAATTACGGACGGTATCCCGGGAGATTCCACCTTGTGACACGTTGTGCTGAGCCATGGGCTCTATTTTACTGTTTTATCCCGGGAGACTAGGTGTCGTCACGATACCTTTCGGAGGGTAAATCAGGTCGTGACATAGCCTAATTAAAATAACACTTCAGTAACTTGATACAATCAAACATCTCTATAACAACATCGTTGGTGCCGAAATATTTTGACTTTTAGTGAATGACGGTTATACACCTATAATAATATTTGGCGTTTGAATATATTTTGACTGTTATAGAAAAAACATATCCAAAAATTAATCTTTTTTTTTTCTTTTTTAATATTACATATAGAGGTAAGAAAATATTTAAATTCAAAATCTCAAAAGATACGAATATTTCACGAATTAAATGCTAAAGAAATCTAATACATTATTAAAAAAAGTTCATAACTAACGTACAAACATTTAAACTCTAAGACACACAATTAAATCTTTCCAGATTAATGGAAGAACTTCATAATTGTAGCTTATTTCGTAGATTCCAGTTACTTACTAGTGGTATCACGCTTGAATCGACGAAGATTTGCATCCAAACTTTCAACAAAAGAATATCCAATTATTTTTCCTTGAAGGCAATCTAAGAGTTTAACAATTGAATCTTTTAAGTATTTTTTGGCATTTTTCTAATGAAAAATATATCATTTGAAGATCTTCAAAAAAACATAATAATAATATGCATATTTTCATGGAACGTACTGTTACCTTTAAGATATATATTTCTATTATAAGTTTTATATTAAAGTTATAAAATATTTGATTAAAGTATTTAGAATTATTATTAACAAAATCTTAGAAAATCTACATTGATGTTATAGAGGGATAATTTTACAAAGAACGTACTGTCATAAAGATGGTTGTTGCTGTTATAGGTAGAAAGTTATTATAGAGAGGTAAAATATAGCATAATAAATCGGTTATGAGAATAACTAGGCTTTTATAATGATGATTGTTATATAGAGATGATGTTATCGAGAGATCTGACTGTATAATAGGTTAAACTACACTAATAATGTGGAAAAATGTGTACATTGTCTTAACTCCTATCATGACAGAATATTCTTTAAGTACGTATTATGGAGAAAGTTGAGCAGGTAAAGGGTTTGGAAAATCTGAGTTCATATCTTAGCTAGTTTAAGAATGATCATATAATTTAGACGTCAGCAGCACTTAGTATGCATATTATAAATTGATCATCAATCTAAAGCACTTATTACATGCTTACAAATCATACAGAAAATTTCAGTGAATAGAGAAACCTGAGCTAGCCATATCGAAAAGGAATGATGAAGGCGGTATCGATTGAATCTGGGGAAGCATCTAAGGCTATAGGGCATCATGGAGTGAACAGAGGATTATCTGTATTTGATCTCATTTTGCGTATTGTTGCAATTGTTGGAACATTGGCAGGTGCTGTGGCAATGGGAACTGCTGAGCAAACTCTTCCTTTTGTCACACAGCTTGTGCAATTTCAAGCTCAATATGATGACTTTGACACATTTAAGTAAGTCCATATTTGTATATTATGTTACATATAACAGTACATTTCTTGCTTTGATGCATATGTATAGAGAAGGTTAACTTTTTTTTTTTTTTTTTGTAAAACAAAGGTTGTTCGTGATTGTGAATGCAATAATCTGTGCATATCTTGCTCTTTCTCTCCCATTTTCCGTCTTTCACATTATCAGAAGCAGAGCAGGAAAAAGTCGGATTTTGCTCATCTTCCTAGACGCGGTAATAGATTCACTTGTTCTTTATCTTAATTTTTATTATAAGCGATAAATATTTTGTTGGGATTTGGCTCAAAATAGTGTGAATGGGAAATGAATCTTTGAATTTCCTACCTTTGCAAAGGACATTGTCCCATAGGATATAGGATGAAAGCTCATTTATTGGGTATTTACGGTATAAATGCACTTCTTCTAGCTCTTAAATAGTTGAGAAGAAGTTAAGTCTCGCGCTGTCCTCGTCGCTCAGCTTTGGTCGCGACTTTGGATTTTGTCAAATAATTTGATTTTAATTTGTTGACTATTATAATAATATTTTAAATCCAAATCAACCGTTTCTCAAACGGTAATTTAATTTTTCCTCCCGTTTTATTTTTCCGTTACAACAACAACAACAACCTAGTGAAATTCCACTAGTGGAGTCTGGGGAGGGTAGTGAGTTCGCAGACATTACTCCTACCTCGAGGGAGTAGAGAGACTGTTTCCTAAAGACCCTCGGTTCAAGAAGACGAAAAGAGACAAATACATCAGTACCATCAACAAAAAATATAAATAATAACAACGAAATAAGAACCAGAATATAGATGAAAAGCAATAACAATAACAAGTAAATAAGGCCCTATACTATGGAAAACGAAAGAATAATGTGAACACAACATTAATTACTAGCAATCTAAGACGACACCCTATCATGCTAGCTAGACTCACACCCAGTATGAAGTAGAAATTTCTCAACTACTTCCTAATCTACAACCCTAATTCTCGGCCTCCACACCTTCCTATCAAGGGCCATGTCCTAATGATCGACCTCCACACCTTCCTATCAAGGGCCATGTCCTCGAAAATCAGAAGTCACGCCATGTCTTGTCTGATCACCTCTTCTAAATACTTCTTAGGCTGACATCTACCTCTTCTCGTACCCACCAAAGCCAACCGCTCACACCTCCTTACCAAGACATCTGGGCTTCTCCTCCGCACGTACCCGAACTATCTGAGCCTCGCTCCCACATCTTGTCATCCGTAGAAGCCACACCCACTTTCTCCCGAATAACTTCATTTCTAATCTTATCCATCATAGTGTGCCCGCACATCTACCTCAACCTCCTCATTTCTGTTACTTCCATTTTTTGGATATGTGAGTTCTTAAATGGCTAACACTCTGCTAATAAAACATGGCTGGTCTAATACCGCTCTACAAAACCTACCTTTGAGCAACAATGTCACTTTTTGTCACACCTGACTCCATATGCTAACCTCCATTTAGTCCACCCCACTCCTATACGGTGTGCGACATCCTCATCGATCTCCCCATCCCCCAGGATAATCTAGCCTAGGTACTTGAAACTGCCTCTCCTGGGGATGACCCGTGATTCAATCCTCACGTCCATGGCTGCTTCCCTCGACTCAGCACTCCTTAGTCCTACTTAGCTTGAAACTCTTAGACTTAAGGTCCTGTCTCCAAACCTCCAACCTCTCGTTAACGCCGCCTCGCGTCTCATCAATCAGAACTATGTCGTCAGCAAATAACATACACCATGACACCTCTCCCTGAATATGATGCGTCATTGCGTCCATCACCAGGGTAATTAATAAAAATGGGTTGAGTGCAGATCCTTGGTGCATCCCCAAAACAACCGGAAAATGCTCAGAGTCGCCTCCTACCATCCTAACCCGAGTCTTAGCTTCATTATACATGTTCTTAATCTCCCTAATGTAAGCGACCGACACACCTTTTGCCTCTAAGCATCTCCAAAGAACCTCCTTAGGCACTTTGTCATATGCTTTCTCCATGTCAAGAAACACCATGTACAGATCCATTTCCATATCCTTGTACTGTTCCACAAACCTCATAATAAGGTGGATAGCTTTCGTAGTCGAACGAACCGACATGAACTTAAACTGGTTATCAGATATAGATACCATTTTATTTTCCCGTCAAAATTTTGAAATTTGCGGCTTACGTAAAGAGTCGTTTCCTAAAATTTCCTTTTTGAGTTACAACCTTAAATGAAGAGTTGCAACTCTTCGGTTTGAACCCAACCTGCTGGCTATAAATACCAGATCATTCCTTACGAAAGTTCTGAAATCTCACTACAACAAAATGTATCTGTAGCTACGAAATATAAGCCACAAATCTAAATTTCATAGCTATTACTCAATAATAGCCATAAAAAATCGAATTTCGTGGTTAGCTATAAATTCTTAAAATTTCTTAGCCACAAAACTAAATTTACAAAGCTAATTCATTATTTTTGCTGTAATTGCTAATTTTCGTGGCAATAACTACCTAAACAGCTACGTACTTATTGTTACAGTAAAATTTCATAGCTAATCATAAGTTTTTGCCACGGGTTAAAAGTTACTGTAGCAATAGTATACACAATAAATTTTTTAAACAAATTGTTGTGGCTAAATAAATGTTTTTACTTCAAATTATAAAATATTGTGGCACTAGTTGGTTTAATAGCTATGATTATTAGTCATGACAAATAATATAACCACAAATCTTTTGATATGACAAACTTTCATAGCTAATCAATAGTTTTTGCCACAGGCTGAAACTTACCGTAGCAAAATAAAGTTTTTAGTCACAATAAATTATTTAAATTAAAATCTTATAGCTAAGCAAACAATTTTGCTTCAAATTTCAAATAAATCGTGGCAGTAGTCGGCTTAATAACTACAATTATTTGTCATAAATGATACAATCACATATTTGTAATTGTGACAAAATTTTATAGCTATTCATAAGTTTTTGCAGCGACTTGAAGCTTCTTGTAGCAATAATAACATTTTAGCCACATTAAATCAGTTAAAACACAATCTTGTAATTAATTGATATTTTTGCTTCAAGTTAAAAAAACGAACAAATAGTTAGCTTAATAGTTTCAATTATTTGTCATGACAAAATGAATAATAGGCAATTACCTTTCATAATTGACCATAACTATATATATTGTCATACATTTGAGGTTATTGTTGCAATAACAATATTTTAACCATAATAAATTAGTTGCAAATAAATTTGAAAATGAATTCTTTTACTTCGACTATGAAAGTCATGCCAAGAGTTGGTCTAGAATTTATATGGAGTTATGACAAAATAATTTCATATAGAAATTTGGAAAACAACAACAATATATATAGCCTGAAGAATTAATTAACTTCTAAATAAGAAAGAGTAAAATGAAAAACATCTTCAATCTTAAAACAGAATTTAAACATAATAAAAATTAAAATGAAAAAGTATAGTAAAATAGCAACGGGTTTGCGATGAAAAATGAAATTTGTTGCTAGTTTTTGTACTAACATATATATAGCAGAAGATCTAGAAACAAAACCTCTATCACTAACTTTATTATTCATTTCGTCACGACCCAAAATTCATTGAGGTCGTAATGGCGTCGGACACCA
The DNA here is from genome assembly GCA_005239495.1 of Nicotiana undulata. Lineage (NCBI taxonomy): Eukaryota > Viridiplantae > Streptophyta > Magnoliopsida > Solanales > Solanaceae > Nicotiana > Nicotiana undulata. The sequence goes on along the minus strand of ML282363.1, from coordinate 101,257 downwards.
GTGTCAGACAAGCCAATCATTACATAATTAAAGTAAATTCTTATTTTAATATTTGAAATCATTACTTTTTATTTCATTACATAACAATCAATAAAAAATAATCCGCTGAATAAATAATGTTGGTTTAACAATCCATTTAATTAGTGCATCCCAACCTTATCCCAGAACCCGGTGTCACAAGTACATGAACAATTTCTAGGAAGTATATATGTAATATCATATTTGTTCGGAATACAAATTGGACAAAGAAATAAAATATACAATACTATACATCTGAGGAAGACTATGTAATTAGTGCTTTCTTCCGAGAGTTGCGGCTTGTCTCGGAAGAAAGCAACTCTCCTAAGTCTCCACGTCAGTCACATCACTGTGTCACGCGGGACCACTAGATATATAGGTACCTGTGCAATAAAAATGCACAACAAATGTAGCATGAGTACGAAAACAACGTGTACTCAGTAACTATCCCGCAATAAATATTAGTCCTTAACCACGAACCATATAAAGTCTGTAGCTAACTTATAGTTACGCTACTTCTTGCTACGAATGTTACGGAAAAAAATATTGTGGCTAAAGTATTCAGCCATGAAAATTTTCATATTTAGCTACAATATATTTTGTAGTTGTAAATGCGTAATGTTGTAATGTCTCTTCTTCCTTTCTACATTATTTTTCTTACAAAATCAAAGTAAGTGTGGTTCACTTGCCGCCATTTGTGTTAGCTACACTAGTGTTTGAAATACCGCTACACCACTATGATTTATCAGTTCTATCCTGAGAAGAAATAATCCTATCTCTCGGGTAATAAGAGGTGATTAAATTTCTTAAGAAAACACTTTGAAATCAGTGGGCTCGGATATAATTGTGCTTCTTCTTTATTTCTATTTTTCTTTGTTAAAGTTTCCAAAATTTATTTTACAAATACAGACTATTAACAGATTTAACTTATGTATTCAGACAATTGCAATTTACTACATTACAGTAGTCAGTAGGTTGCTTTATTTATTAAGTAGCTCACTTATTATGGACAAATGATCTTTTAGATGGCCTGGTAATGTCAAAGTCCGTTTATAAAAGTGTACACGATTTTCCCCATGAATTGCTAAAGCTATTGGGTAATACTGATATACCTGACATTTGAACCTTTTGAAGATAATGTTGGCTCTTCTCACATCTGGAGCTTCTGCAGCAGCCGCCATTGTGTATTTAGCACATAATGGGAATTCTTCTGCAAATTGGTTTTCGATTTGCCAACAGTATACAGATTTCTGCCAGCGATCTGCTGGTTCTCTCATCGGCTCCTTTGGCACGATTGTGTGTCTTGTTCTCCTTATCATTTTGTTAGCTGTCGCGATATCCAGGCGCTAAACAATGTGTGTTTCCATTAGCTATCTAGCTAGCCTAATTAGTATTTCTATGTCTGTTGTATTTTGGGTGACAAAAATTTCATGACTTGAATTTTGTATGCATTTCACTGCCTGTAATTTATATCAAAATTGTCAGTTCTACGCTGTTTAAGTATGGTTTCACAAATGAACATATTTCTGTTTTCTAGCATGTTTTATGCTTCTTCAAGAGATCCATTTTGTATGCATTTCACTACCTGTAATTTATGACTCATACACCTTTTTTGGAGTTCGGATATTGTCATTCAACTAAAAGCAAACAATATAAATACTCACTAGACTTAATTCCATCCATGAAATTTCAAAATTGGTAAAGTAAAATGGAAGAATACCTCATGTTATAGTATGGAATCCTACAAACATTAAAACAGCTTATTCACCTACAGCTTATATGAATTTAAGCTGATCGATCTTTTGATAAGTATTTCTACGAAATTCATTCACTTTCAGCAGCAAAACCGGAATTTATACTGGGGAACTGCTGGAAATTAATAAGTTGAAGAGCTTCTATTGATGGCATGCAAGTGGTACAGTTTTCCAAAAGAAACTTTACTTATAATAAGGAGTCCTCCAGTGTGAGCTTTAACGAATGCATCTGCAAGTTTAGAAAAAGATTCAATAGAGTTTTGAGGTACATGAAAAATACCAGGTTAGAGCCCCTTTGGTGAGGGTTTTGTTTACCCTAAAATTTGAGTAACAATTAAATTTATAATGAAGCCTTAAAGATTTGTGATTTAGTCCAATACTAATTGATAAACAAAAAGGTAAATGTATGAGTTAAGTGATCAAGTCAAATCAAACCAATGTATCGTCAAGTCTCGACCTCGAGCCAAGATAACCTCGAGATGGACTTGGATGAACAATAGAGTAAAGTAAAGAGAATAAAATAAAGCTAAAAAATAATTCTGATGAAAGATGAGCACAAAGGTAAGAGTGTATATTCTTTGCCAATGATCGATAATGTTTACAAATGAATGGGCTCCCCTTTATATAATAGGGGAGTCCCAAATAAGGTACATTCCTATTTCTAGAAAGGAATCTAATTTGTACATCTGTCTAACCGCCTTGTACGAATTTGTACAAATCTAATCCGGGATTTATGCCTTGAGCTTTGTGCCATTGCGGGAATCTCGCCCATTCTGTTATAAACCCATAACGGCATTATCTCGAGGTAGGCCACACTCCGCCCTAGTATCGTGTGCTTCGTTCCTCGAGCCTTGCACTCCATCGTCGGGTTCGAGCTTGATCTACTGATCTCACTTGACCTAGTTCAAACTCGGGCTCAGAGTGGCTCCTCGACCTCACGAAATCGGGCTTACCTGATTTCGACCATATACAAGTAGGGATGGAAAATGGGGCGGGGCAGGGCAGGGCAGGGCGGGGCATGGCAAAACCTTAATGGGGCAGGGCAGGGCAAAGTCTTAACGGGGCAGGGAAGGGCGGGTTAAAACACAATTTCAAAAAATAATAAATGGGGCAGGGCAGGGGTAGGTTAAAGTTCACTTTATATCTTTTCTGGGGCAATCACCTGTTAAAGTGGACAAGAGGTTTTTGATGTGATGAAGGTTTTTGCATGTCATGGGGTAATGGAGAATTTGAGGTGAAGAGAGGGGGTGTATATATAAAGAGAAAAAAAAAATAAAAAAATAGTCTAAACAATCATATTAACCTACTATATTATGCAGATTACACTTCTCATTATGTATGCTAAATTTTTGCCGTGTTAAAAAGATCCATCGTTAGAGGGGTAAAACCAGATCAATTCAGAAATAATATAATTGTGCAAAGCATAGTTCAACCTTTTCAAGTTTTTTCTGTTGTTAATATTTAGATGTGTTCCTGTGAGAGTATGTTAAGGTAAATGCTTCTTTTTTTAATTTAAATTTTTTAATATTTTTTTAAAGTTAAAATATTTATGTCAATAATGATAGTTAGAAGGAAAATGACATTTTGTGTTAGTAATGGCCGGTGATGGCACAGAAAGTGAACAAGAAGTTAATGTCATTATCTGTTAACCTTACATATTTTATTTGATGAAGGTTTTTGCATTGCATGGGGTAATGAAGAATTTGAGATGAAGAGAGGGGGTGTATATATAAAGAGAAAAAAACAAAAAATAGTCTAAACGGGGCAGGGCGGGGTAGGGATTAATAGAGCGGGGCGGGGCAGGGCTTAATAGGGCGGGGCGGGGCAGGACAAAATTTTGACAAAAGGCTAACGGGGTAGGGTAGGGCGAGTCACACTTTAAGCGGGTCAAGGCTTGCCCTGCCCCGCCCTACCCTGACCTGCCTTATTTACATCCCTATATACAGGTCTTTCTGAACTTCTTGATAAGGACCAATTCAAACGTTCCCCTCCATTTCGGTTGTGTATGTCTATCACATAATCGTCTAGATCTGAGGTTCCATCACACTTTGGAATATTCGGCATCTTGAACTTCTTTGTTATGGATAATAGACTAAAAGACACTAGGCTTTCACGGTTGTTGGAAGTATTTCTCCACATGGTTCCCTTGATCACAGATGGAACACCTGGAATATGGTCTATGAGCTCGTTCTGCTACTTGATCCGTTTTAACAAAGTTCCCTACAACTTAGAATAGTACTATGCAATTCTACATTATCAGATGTACCTGAACCTCCAGCTACAGTGTGATATGAAAGTTGCACGGTTCTGGAATTTCTCCATAGAGACAATAGTCTTCTAGGTCTGTCCTATCCCACTTGTGGATTTGGTATTCCGGTGCTATTACTCCTGGTCAATGCCATCAACAATTTTCATATATATATATATATATTCCAATCTTGTTCCTGAGATGTCAAGTCCTTCATCGTGTTCTCCAATTCCTTGGAGGGTTTTTCGGTGAATTTTCTCCTGGAAGAAGATTCGGGGGCGCTGAAGTCATCCGGAACCGCGTTAGAAAGCAGCAACCCATGGCTACTTAATGGGATTTGATTCTCCCGGTGGTTAATTGGCAACCTCTTATCAACAACTGGAACTTGGTTTCATGGCCCGAAGGATCAGTTGACCATTATTTGGTGTTTGATTAAGGGGATGCCCACCATTGGCAGACAATTAGAGTGGGCGTCAAACTGTTTAACCTAAAACTTGATTCTAAGTTAGATCAATTAAATTTATGAAGAGAGCCTCAATAAATTGAAATAAATAGTGATAAAATAATTAGAATAATATAATGAAACAAATAAAATAAAATAATAAGCTAATAACAAGTAAGAACCACCAATATAAAGTAAAGAATAAGAATTCGTATTGATTGAGTGAAGAAGAACCAAATTGGTTGAGCCAATTTCAATACGAGCACTAGTTCGATACAACAATATACTTGTGGAAAATCATATAGATTACAATGACGTAACAAGGGGTCTATTTATAGTTAAACCCTAACATAACGACTTCTGTAATTTAGCATGTATGTTATGGGAATATTAGCACGTTCCATACATTACGCCTAATGAGTTTGTAACTGCTCGGAATTTAATGGCAAATCCCCAATATCTCGAAGTATGTTCGTTAGAGAAAGGTTGTATATGGACACTCAGAGGTTCTCCGGGGGAGTTGTTTTGAGCTCTAACCGTTTGTCTCCGCCTGTTTTTGGTCCGGAGAAAAATTACCCCTTATCATAGCCTAAATAAATTGACTCTTTGAGTGGTGACTCAGTGATTCTTGCAACGTTTCATTCATTATTCGATCCACGTATCCTACCTATATTTTACCAATTGAATCTTGGATGATAAAACATGCATATAGATAAAATTATTTGTTTATGTGTATATAATTGTTGAATAACATATAAATTTGAAATTCTCCTAGTCGTGATGGTACCTAACCTAACCCGCTAGGTAAGCCAATTAATAATCAATACAATCCTACTGAAATTAATATGAAGTCAATAAGTAAAATAACTAAATTTCTGTATAATAACCCAATGATTGGTAGTACAAGTCATAAACCTCTAAGACTTAGATTTACAAAGCTGGTATGAAAATAATACAATATCTGTTTTAAGTATACATAAACAGAATTTAGGTCTTAAACTACCATGAACAAGAGGTAGCTTGAATCTGGAACACTAGAACGTTTTCAATGCCAGGCTTCGTCTTCCACAACACCTGAGCTCAAAGATCATCACGCAAGGTGCAGAAGTGTAGTATGAGTAAAATGGAACTCATGTACTCAGTAAGTATCTTCACTAACCTCGGTGAAGTAGTGACGAGGTTTTAAATCAAAAGACACTCACTCAATAGTTTACCTGTGTAGATAATAATCAAAAAGAGCAATATGAAAAAGAAATACGAATAATTACGTAATAAATGAAACAAGAATACAAATGATAGAGGGATCCAGAATATCACCTTTGCTCAATTCACATTGTTACACAAACATTGAACGTAGTCAAGAACAATCATAACATGTCTTCTCCATTGTGGCACACAACCCCATCCACAAACCATGACCTTTGCGTGACCTACAGCTGTGTGTGACCTTTGCCCTTGTTAGCATCTATTTAGTGTTTAGTTCTGCTTAAAATTCCAATTCTGTTATTTAAATATGTTTTATCTGCATAATTTATACTTTCTTTAGTTAATTAGTCTATTGTGTCCAAAACCTGAATGTTTACATTTACTAGCTGACATGAGCTTGTTTTCCCATTCTTTTTTGAATCTCTGTAATGGTAATCTTGCCTATGTAGTATGTTTTAAGTCTGTGTTAAGGTCATTCTCTACCAACCATGACTAGTTCCCTGTTAATATGTCCCTCAACATGTTTTTGGCTCACTTGATTCACCAGTAATTGTCATAATCCGTGTTTCCCCATCATGTCTAATACAGTTCTACTGTCTGATGTGAAATTAACATGGCTATTTAATGACACTAGGATATATACTTAGCATAATTTTGACCTTTAGGTTTTCACTTGTTTGGTATTGGGAATCTGTGCATGATAATCTTTATCAATCTCGCAAACTTGTTCTTTCCTAAACTCTGCCAATATGTGATTGCCTATGTGCTAAGTGTTGAACCTGCTTCTAAATCTTTACTAACTTTCTTTTAAATACTGTGACCTATTCGATTATCTTCTCTATATGCTCAACTTGGCCATGTATGTTTTAAGTTATAAGTGTATCCCTCAATTCCTTTCTCTCAACCTTGGTCCACCCTCCTTTACTTGTTACGTATGCTCTCTTAAATTTCTCATTCTTAGCCGTCTGAAAGCCAAGGCTACCTAGGCTTTACTACTGACCTCCCTAGTGTGAGTACTACTCGGGGTCCATTTGAGGCCCTTGTGAACACTGACACACTAGGATTTGGGTTCTTAGTCATTCCCTGAAACTTAAAGTACCACCATTCAACCCCTTTCTTCCTATTATCTGTTGTACATCTAAGTCAGTTGGTTTAAATGATGCAATGCTTGGCAATATGGTTATATGAATTGACTTTGGGCTCCTCTATGGATTCTGGGGTTGTGTTGATGAATACTGCTCCTTGTTAGAAGTCTGGGTATGCTGTGTCAGAATTGCTGAAGCCCGAGACATTGCTGGGTATTTCATTTGGGCCTGCTGTGGGCCTATTGTCATTATTTTTATAACATTTGTATCTTACTCATTAATAGGCCTATAATAACTTTGTATAAACGATTGGGGTGTTAGTAAAGTAGGGAATGGATATATTTCTAATATTTGCATACCAAATGGGTAGATAATATGTCTATAGGACTCAGTGATTTATTTATTATATTTATTCTATTCAATCACTATGTGCACTGTAGAAATCATGCCATTAGGGGAAGCGGGCGCGCGCACACACAGTCTGCTAGCAAACATGAGTTCAAAGTGCTGCAATTATGCTTACTGCTATGTGCTACTAGAAAATCTGCCTATAAGAATAACTGTCATTGATTTCTATTCGCATCAGTATTCACTAGAAATCATGCTTACAATATTCTAACTATTCCGTTTGCCACAACCACCTAGAAAATATGCCTATAGGATTAAGGTATGACGATTATCTCTAAGTGATCAACGTTAGAAATCCTGCCTATAGGATATAATTACTCGCTATAATTTGTTAATGTTAAATCACTCAAACACGGTTTCACGTATGCTATTGTTAGAAAGCATGAATAATTCTGGGCTTTCCCTCCGATAGATTTCATTGTCACTTTGAGATTCACACCTAGACATCGCATCTATAGGTTAAATAACTGAAAATCTGCAATCTCAAATCAGCATGCAACAATTGTATAATTATTTGGAGATAAGCAGCGCATAGCCCTTGAAACCACTTGTATGTTTTAATGCATAGTCACATAGAAATCATGTCTATAGGGATTAAGGTTCTTAAATCTGAAACGACCTAACATGAAAACCTGTTTCGCGTGCATTTGTTGCTCAAGTGTGGAGGCTAACTTGAGCCCTTAACTGCCATAATTGAAGTCCAATATGTGTTTTTTATGTCGTCTAGTTTTGACATTTTTGAGCAGCCTAGATAAGGTCTAGAGCTACCCTAATAGAGGTCCAAAGTCCTGGACCATATGCGTGGGACGGGTAGTGCACACATAGGGCACGATCTAGAATTGAATTAGAGCGCTTTTAGGTAAACAACATTAACCTAGTAATCGAGTAGCAAGATGAATAATATGTGTCCGCTGAATAATATGAGTAACTCCCTACCATAAGGGAGTTGCGAAATATTATTTATGTTGCACGGGGTGATCCTTTAGGCTAAAAAACTTAGGACACCCCCTTTCCTTTCCATGTCTATCTTAGAATTGGAATAGCTGTATATATATATATTCGTATTAAGACTTTTGTAAATAAATTCTTTGACCTTGATATTTCCTTTGCTTATTTGATCACTTAGCCCCCAATCCACATAATTTTAAGTCCAGCTGAGACGAACAGTCGTGAACCTCAAAGAATGCCTAACAACTTCTCTTTGAGGTAATTTGAGCCCTTACCCAATCTTTAGTGGCGTTGACTAGTTGAACAGAATTATTTTCACATTAGGTGCCCTAACGCACCTTAAAATCGTTAGGTGGCGACTCTTCTCTTTTAACACTCATTTAAAAGAGTTGTCACATGTCGAAACCCGATTTCGCGAGAAAAAAGGGTGCGGCGGGTAGTTTCTCCCTCACAAGGTTAGATAGGAGATTTACATCGCTTCGAAGTTCCACAACCGGATCCAAATCCTCTCTAAGACCTCAACTCAAAGCCAAACACCGTGAAACTAGTCAAACAACGTGCAAATCAATCAATGTATACTTCAATCCTTACAATTTAACAATTTATAATGATCCCCAACTCCGCTCGAAAAATCAATAAAGTCAACCCTCGTGCCCACGTGCCCGGATTCCCAAATTGTTTGAAGATAAACTTTACCCATAACACCAGGAACTCAACTATATAATTTATTCCTAATTCCATGTCCAATTTTGTGGTAAAAATACGAAAATACCAAATTTTAGGTTTTCTTCAAAACCTCAGAATTTCCACCAATTTCCATGTTCCAATCCATGTATAATTTATGTATTTTACTTACAATGTGAAGAAATCACTTACCTAGTGATGGGTGATGAAGAAACTCCTCTAAAGTTGCCCCAACTTTCCATAATAAGCGTCAAAATACTCCCGGACCACCAAATACTCAACCTGAACATACACCCAAGTCTGAAATCATCATACGAACCTATGGGAACCTTCAAATCCCGATTCCGTGGTCATTTACTCAAAAGTCAAACCTTAGTCAACTCTTCCAACTTAAAGCTTCTAAATTTAGAATTTCCCTTCCGAAACAACTCCGAACTTCCTGAAATCCAATTCCGACTACGCGTGCAAGTCATAAAACATGAAGTGAAGCTACTCACAGTCTCAAACCGTCGAACGACGTAATAGAGATCAAAACGACCGGCCGAGTCGTTACAATAGACCTATCCAAAGTCTCGGAACACCAATTAGCGTCTAATAACATCAAAGTGAACTTATGAAGTCTTATGTTCTTCAAATTGACAACTTTCGACAAATAATGTCAAATCCTTTTAGGAATCTCCAAAATTGAATCTGAACACACGTACAAGTCCAAAAGCATCATACAAACCTATCAGAACCTTAAAAACTTGCTTTGAGTCAGTTTACCCAAACGTCAAACCTTGGACAACTCTTCCAAATTAAAGCTTCCAAATCGAGAGTTTTTCTTCCAAATCAATCCTGCACCACTCAAAAACTAAAACCGACCTTACACGCAAGTCATAATACATCATATGAATCTATTTAAAGTCTCAAACCACCGCACAAAGTGCAAAAGATCATAACGACTGATCGGGTCGTTACATTCCCCCCCCCCCCCCACTTAAACATACGTTCTTCATCGAACGTACCAAAACTCACTTCAAAGCCATCAAATCACTTTATAAACTAGTCATACACGCACACATGGGTGATCCCACGTCACCTTAATTCATAAAATCCCATTGATACAATCTCGACTAAAGATTCTTCCTTTAACCTTAACCGATAAGCTTTAGAACCAAATTTCAACATCTAGGACTCCTTCAAAGATTCGATTTTTGCATAAACAAACTGTATCGATCTCAACCAACTACAACAAATCACAAAAATATTCACATGATATGACCACACAGTGTAGTCCATCATTCATATGCCCATAGTAATATCTCTGACCACAATAGATGCCCATTACCAAACCTGATACCGGTAACAAACCTCATATCAAATATAAATTTGTTCCAAATATTCGTACTCTACCAATGATGAAAGAAACATGTAGAAATTCATAACCCCTCACCCAATCAACAAGTCATGGAGTTATCTCGTCCGACAAGGACTATTGTAAAATTCTTAGCAGAAATATGGTATTATTCTTCCAAATATTCCTTACCCCAATACGATAGTGCAAACCCAAGTCCAAAAACTCCGTCTCACCCATTACAAGCATACCGACCGACAAGTCACATGGAATCTCACATCACATAATGCGATCCATACCCCAAACAAGCAGTAACTCAAATATACACAAAAATGAAAAGAAAACAAGGTACGATGACTATCCAACAAGTACAACTACTATAACAAAATAATTTCATGAACTCATCCCACAAAGAGAAAATAGAACACACTAAATAATCACAAGGAAGGGTATCCCACATAACTCCGTTGCGGCGTACAACCCGATCCCTAATATATCAATCTACATAGGGATACCCCATTGAGCCATAATGCTCTATCTCACTAATCATATGTATGTCAACATCATGCACGATAGAGTGCACAAATATAATTGTGGAAAGATGAATAGGAATAATACTATACAGATAAAGGCAAGCACAACTAAGGTGTGAAAAGCAAATCAATATCACGAGGGCCATCTCGCTCATATCGCCATAAGGCCTAAACGGGATTACAACATGCGTGTGAATAATCATATAGCCTCACTACCTGTCATAGCATAAGAGAGATAAACACATAATATTTACTAGGTAACGAAACACATCCCTTCTGCCCAATGATATACCTACGACGATAGTTGCGTTAGAGTAAGAAAATCCGATCCGATATAAACACACATTCTCTTTAGGCCAACAAATCGTCCCCAAAACAATTTCGATCATTCCCAAATAGGTATATAACCTTCCAAATGTCCATAGAAACTTATCCATAACACATACCCTTAGCTATCAAATTCTCAACCTCATTAATGCCGGAATCTCCGATCTCAACTCCACTACTCAAGTGGTCGATACATCACTCATACTCCATCATCTAATGGAAAATACTCATATAGATCTTGTGAGCCATATAGCAAAACCTGAACCTCAACAACCTAAAACCAGGTGATTCACCGTAACACTAGTTAAGCATCCACAAGTCAAAACTCAATGCGCATGCTAAAATGCGCACCTTCTCAAGCAACATCAAAATAGTGCTAGCATTCTCTTAAATTTATGAAATTGTTCGTGCCATTAAGAAATCATAACCTTCCCTTCAAAACTAAACTGCAACCTCATACTCGTAACTTTCAATCCCACATGGCACACCGCCACTATCATGCTAACTTGCAAAAACACGAAAACTTATAATCAACTCATGAATCACCAGCAGGATGAATACCTCATCAACCAGGAACTTTGCACTCAACTCAATTCGGGAGGACATAACCCCACGCAACACACCTTCTATACCCCTAGATGACATCAAACCCGAGTTGTGGCCATAACCATCGTAAATACTTCAAATCCCATTAACACATTATCAAATTATCAAAACTGAATTTCCTCTAACTCAACCGAGTCATGCAGACTCCCGAACCTAGAAGTAACTCAACCCGAAATGTTCGCTCTGAAGGGACCTTTTGCGAAACCGAAGCCTTCTCTTACATGTCTCTAATACTGCCATGTAGAGTCAATAATGATATGGAAGTATTGCAAGTCTAGAAACAATTTAATATAGATCTCAAGTCCTAATCATACACAAATCCCAAAAAAAATCCTTAAATAGCACATATGAGTCTTGAACTCATCAGAACCTTCTCGTTAGTCCTTGCTCTAAATCATCCTTGATGAAACCCTTCTCAAATCATAGCCAATCCACGAGCACATCTTAGTCCATTAACTAATACAGCGCATGACCATGCAATCTGGTTGTCGATAGCAGGTTCGTCCACTTGGCTCAAAGCCATAAACACATTGTTTGCAACCCATAACACCGTTCCTTTGTAAATAACCCCGTCTCGCATTATCAATCAGTTGAATACTTCATAACCTCTGTGACTCTAGACATAAAACACTCCAATGACTCTACCAAGTACATACTCACCCTGGTGACAATCAAGCCAACTTCCTCAAGCCCTCTGAAGTAATAGTATATGCATTCCACCGAATAGAAGCCTCATACAATTCACACAACCTCAAATACCAACAGTTAGCCTCAAATCAACTTCTCCCTATTACCCTACTATGGTCATAACAACTAGGAAGCAATGATTCCGTCCGAGGGCATGCTCATCAACCAGGTACAAAATTTCGCTGCATCCCACAAATGAACAATTGGATGGTCTACCATTGTATCCTCTTCCAAGATTAGACGATATATCGCAACTATAATCAAGCATCCATAGACCTTCATAATCCATCCAGGACATCACAAATTTTCGGTGCATAGCTGATACCGAGTGCACAAATCACATATGAGTAAATAAGAAGAAATTAAATATATAGGCACTGAGATGAAATGCCGCATGATGAGAAAAGAAAGAAAGGAAGTTTAATAAATTCCATGTAGCCTCTCGAAGATGGGTGTAGAAGTCATCATACCGATCCGCAAGACTCTACTAGACACTTGCTCATGAGTCGTAGAACCAATGAACCTAGTGCTCTAATACCAACTTGCCACGACCCTAAATCCGCCTAGTCGTGATGACACCTAACCCGACCTGATAAGTTAGCCAATTAACAGTCAACACAATTCTACTGAATTTATATGAAGTCAATAAGTGAAATAATTGTTTTTATGTATAATAACCCAAGGATTGATAGTACAAGTAATGAGCCTCTAAGATTTAGATTTACAAAGATGGTATGAATATAATACAATATCCGTTTGAAGTATACATAAACAGAATTTAGGCCCCAAACTACCACGAACAAGAGGTAGCTTGAATTGGAACACTGGAACGTGTTCAATGCCATGCTACGTCTTTCACAGCTACACAAATCCAAGATGTGGACACATGGAGCAGAAGTGTAGTATGAGTACAACAACCCCACTTACTCAGTAAGTATCTTGACTAACCTCGGTGAAGTAGTGGTGAGGTTTTAAATCAAAAGATACTCACTATATAATAACTTGGTAGAAACAATTATCAAAATACTAAAATAAAGCTGAATAACTGATATAACCTTCCGATACAAACATTATCTTAACAATATGATCCCCAAAATCGGTGGAACTGAGTCATAATCTCAATAGAGTAAAACTAGGATAATTACAACATCACTGTCTGAAAGAACTACAATAGTAAATCGAATAAATGGGAAGGTGACTCTGAGGCTTGCGGACATGGATCATGTATACGTTGAAGTCTCCCAAGCATCAACGCAATCAACTCTAGCGTCTAGCACGGGCAAACGTACCTGGATTTGCACAAAATATGTAGAAGCGTAGTATGAGTACACCACAACGGTACCCAATAAGTATCAAGCAAAACCTTAGTAGAGTAGTGACGAGGCCAGGTCAAGACACCTACTAGGATATAAATAAGCATTATGAAAATGTAATAAGGATATTGTAAAGACCCATAAAATCCTTAACCAAAACGACGCCCGATTAGATCCTTATGTCGTTATATCTATAGAAATTCTTCGTACCCTGCGGACTTAGAGGGAAATTTTCGTGAAAGAATGCAGATCTGCGGTCCACTATGCGGTCACATATCAGGTATGCGGACCGCATAATGAATGCATAGCTGGGCAACTTCCTCTTTCTTTTTTGCTCAGTTGAGACCAGTTTTGCAGCAGTTTGTGGACCGCATAACCGAAATGCAATTGCATTTCGGACCGCAAACCTGCGTCGGGGCACCCATTTTCCTAATTTTTAAACCCGACCCCCAGAATTACATAACACCCATTCCCCATCTTTTTGGCCATTTTCTGATAATTTAGAGTGAGAAAAGAGTGGGTTATAGAGAGAGAAAGTCCCAACCCCCTCAATTTGATCCTCCATCACCACTCAAGCTTGGAACTAATCAAGAAGGGCACCAATTTCTTCCCTCTAAGAGGTAAGCTTCTACCACACCAACCTTAATTTCCATATTTGAGTTAAAATGGACCATGGATAGGTTAGTTCATGGGAATGGTGATGGAAACTGTACTTGCATGTAACCAAGTAAACCTAAACTAGTAAAGGGAAATAAGTTAGAGTAATCTTTCACTAAAAAGGGTACCATGCAATCTTAATGAACACCTAATGTTTGATACAATGCTCAAGTAAGCTCAAGCCATGATCATTATTCCTAATTTTGGGTTCGATTGTGCCACTTTGTGAACTTGATTGAAGGCTCTAAAAGGTCCGGTGAATTGTGGTAGGGAATTAAGGAAAAACCCAAATTGAGGTATGTATGGCTAACTCTAATCTTCATAGAATAAAACCGTTGGTGCTAAAATATACGGTATGAATTCCTTTGTTTGATTCTCTAAAGAGTAAATGGGTTCTATGTGTTAAGTGGAGAACTTCTTGCTTTTATGCTATTCTATGTTACTATCATGCCGTTATGCTATTTGAAAGTATGAATTGTGATCACCATGTTCTTTCTTTTGCTATGTGTACGACTCCTCTTATGTGATGGTTTTAGTCAATGTGAAAGATGAGTATGATATGGTTGAAGAGAGGAATGTAACATAAAAGGGTTAAATATGCCCAAGTGCCAAGAGCTGTATAATAAATGATGAGAAGAGATGTGAACTAAAGGATTAAATTGATGTGGTATGTCCCATAGTGATGATAGCTTAGCCGATCGGGCCGGGATCAGACTACATGCTGTACACATGGTGGTAATCGCATTGAAACTATGATATTGGTAATGTCTCACTGTTTCAAGTGAGATGGCTTAGTCGGTCGGGCCGAGACCGGACTCCGTGTGATAACGTCACGATGGTGATTATGAAACTATGATGCTGTAATGTCTCACTTGGGATGTCCTAGTTGGTCGGGCAGAGACCGGACTCCGTGTGAGAACGACACAGTGGTATATTGAAATTGTGGCACTTGCCTTTAAAGAACTAATATCCAAAAGATGGCAAAACGGGATAAGAAAACATGGTGATTCTTGTTTGTGTTTCCCCTATTTCCGTGAATTGTTATTTGAGGTCTCTAATTGTGTTACTACATGTTTGATGTTTATTCTATCTAGTGTATAGTTTGTTCATACATACTAATACTATTCAATTGTACTAACGTCCCTTTTACCGGGGGAGCTACATTGTCTTATGGATGTAGGTGGCTCTGTAGCTAGTAGCTGGTAGCGCCGAGCGTCGATAGTGGTGCCCTCTCCTCCTCCTCACAGCAGTTCTAGTGAGCCCCATTTCCTCCTGTGGCCGTGTGTAAATCTATGTTGCTCTCTTTTGTATATGTTGTTCTATTTTAAGGTATAGCCGGGGCCTTGTCACCGGCAGGATTATGTCCATCTTCCTTATTTCTAGAGGCTCCGTAGACACTCATGTGGGTCATGTATGTTTTGGGTAGTGGTTGGGTTAACTCGTAACTGTACTCCCATATCTTAAATATTGAAATTAGTATGTATGTTTTTGGGAGACCCAAACGTTGGTATCGGTACATAAGAAAGAATGGGTTAATATCATGAATGTATGCTATTGATTTGTCTCCTGCTAACTCAGTAAACAATGTTGTGCCAAAATCTCGGGAAGTAAATGAGTCGGGCAGGAAAGGCTAATCAGGCTTGCTTGACTGGGTTCACTCGGTTAAGCGCCGGTCGCTTCCCCCAGAGTTGGGGGCGTGACAGATATAAAATGGAAAGTGGAGAAATAACTGATGCGAAACAAGATAGTAACATAAACTAATACCAAAAATTGAACATGGAAATAGCATAAAAGAAGAAACTAAAGAGAACTAAAGTGATCATATACGGACAAGAATTGCTGGAGTAGTAAAGAATGAAACAACAAGAAATGTTCCCACCAAAACTCTTTGCAACATAAAATAAACAGATAGAATCACAACGAGGTACCACCTCGTGTAAAATGAAATCACAACCAGGTACCACCTTGTATAATCAAGAATCACGATCGAGGTACCACCTCGTGTGATAAAAAATCACAACCGAGGTACCGCCTCGTATTCACATTTCTCAATTTCAATCACAATCATTCCTTATACCGCCGCGTGAGCCTTACATTTGAAATAGGTTTTGAAAATAGTTTTCCTGAAATAGCTACACGCACTTTAGCCCATCTTATATCGCCACATGGCTTCACGTAGTTCCCCTACAAGCAATACGCACATAAGTCCCTCCTTATACCGCCGCATGCACATCAACCCCAAGCCTTATACCGCCGCATGCACGTCAATATCACATTACAATAACGACTCGCGCCACATGTGCCCATATATCACAATTTGCCAACAATCCACAATATTAATAGCAATAATGAATGTAAAATGCTCAAAAGGAAGATGTTTTAACAATAACAATTTTGCCTCAACGTGATAACGACTTCCACCACTTCAACACGAATAACTCAACAATGAGAGATGATGCATGACCACGATGTTAAATAAAAATTACTCACAACGGAAGATATAATGTGTAGCAATGAATTAAAATAACGAAAATCAACAATTAAAGGAGAGACTAAGAGGTAGAACAAGTGTTAACGAAATCATTTAAGGCATGTAAGGAGAGACTAACACAATCAAGAATAGATTGACTAAGAGAAATTAGAACACGATACGGAATTTTAAACTAAGCATGAAAATACTATAAGTAGACTAACCCGGTCAAATACCACGTACAACCCGTGTATCCACTCGTCACCTTGAATACACGGTGACGAGTTTTGCAAGACACTTACCTCAACTAGGCCAATACAACACTTGAAAATAGATTTTACCTTAAAATACGCCTACACAAGACTCAAATCTAACCAAAATCGACTTAATATCATCAAGCAATGCTAGAAAATTCAATTGCAATAGATAAAGCTAAGATCTTTACCCTTTTTTCAAAAAGTCAACAAAAGTCAACCCAGCGTATGTCCGATCAAAACTCGGGTTCAATGGTAGATTCCATCTACCCATGACACCACGAGTTTATATATGTGATTAGCTTCAAAATCTGAGTCCAAATTGACTCTCAAAACTCAATTTTTTATTTTTCAAAAACTTGAAAAAAATTCACAAATTTTCACATTGATTCACATGATTTTGATATTAAAATCTAAGATATGTTGATGGAATATGATTAAAAATAAATTAGAATCACTTATCCAAGGTTTCTCAGTGAAAATCCCCTCTCCAAATCGCCTCCAATAGAGTCTAAGGTTCAAAAATTAGAGAATGAGATGAAAAATCCCGTCTCCCAGCCCTTTAAGCAGATGTCACAATTGCGGAGTAGGGCTCACATTTGCGAACCCCGACAACCTCATGAAATCTCGCAGTTGCGAGAAAAGGCTTCCCAATTGCGAAGCTGAGAGATTGGCAATGGCAATTGCAAACTAAGCAAAAATCCTACTGTCTTCGAAAATTTGAAGGGTGAGTCGCATTTGTTACAACTGTCCCTCCTTTGTCACCTTCGCAAATGCACCCCTGGTGTTTGCATTTGTTACACCCGAGCACCAGATTTTGCCATTTTCAGTCCAAACCACTCCGGAACATATCCAAAACTCATCCGAGCCCTCGAGGCTCCAAACCAAACCTTCACACAAGTCTAAAAAGATCACTCACGTGATCGAAACACAAAAACTAGATCTAAAACTACTAATTGAACTCTAAAATGCATGAATTTCAAAGTAATTCAAGAATTTCTAAAGTTACAACTAAGCGTTAGAATCCTATCAAATCAACTCCATACGACACCAAATTTTGCAGACAAGTTCTAAATATCATAACAGACTTATTCTCAGTCCCAAAATAAAATTTCGAGCTCGATAGCTAAAAATCAACCTACAATCAAACTTTTCTGAATTTTGACAAATAAACACAAAATCAACCTACGGACGTCCAAAATCAGGGCATATGCCCAAGTCCGAAATCACGATACAAAGTTATCAGAGCCATAAAAATGCAGGTAAAGTGTCATTTTCATAAAAGTCAAAGTATGGCCAACATTTACTAATTTAAACCTCTAAGTAAAGAATCAAGGTTCCAAATTGACTCGAAAGATTTTCGGAAAAAAATTAACGGACCTAGCAAGTCATAAAATCATAAACACACATGTGTGAAGCAATAAAAAGGGTAACGGTGCACAATACACTGAATGATTGATCGGGCCATTACAGTATTTCAACTAGGAATACGAACTCAAACAAAGTAGGGTGAGCAACATAGCACCCTACCGCTAAGCCCCCATATTTTAAAACAAAAGCTTCCATAAAGCATAAAAACAAAACCAATAAAAAAGTCACCAAATCCGACTAAGAAAAAAAGTGTAAAGCATGAAGTGAGAAAGGATATACGTCAAATAAAAGGAGCATCAAGTAGAGGTGTGTAAGAAGTGACAACATGTAACATGTGGAGGCATGAAGCAAGTAAAGACACGTAACAAATAGAGGCAAGTAACATATATGAGCAAATAGCAGTAAAAGCATGAACTCGAAAAGAACATGTAGGAGAAGTAAATTAAGTAAGAGCAGTAGTAGTAACAGTAACAAACAAGGTAGAAATAGGGGTTTAACAGCATCAAGCCAAATATGAAACACATAGGTAACTACATAAGGAACATGAAAGTAAAAGTAACTTACAAGATCGTAAACATTAATTGAAACCATAGTAGAGAGCATGTAAATGGTTAACAAACAAGTAATCATAACAAGATTCCAACTTTTACTCCACTCACATGGCGACAACCAACCGACCAATCTTAATTCACACTACATGACAATACTCATCGTGCCAACATAATATCAAGCACATGGAAAAAACCCTCGTGCCAAACATAGCCCTAAGGCCCCAATCCTCATCTCTTATTACAGATAAAGAAGCTCAGATATCAAGACAATAACATGTATAAATGGTTGTTCACGATACTACTATCAATTTAGTATGTAAACAGTCCGAAAACAATATATTAAATCATTTTTAAGATTTCATATGTTCTAACATGATTTCTAACGCAGTTAATTGAGTTTATTAGTCATGGAATTAAATAAAGCATAAGCCAAAGAATCGCCAAGTTCGTCAAAACAAAAAGAAAGCATATAAATCCCGAGCACGAAAACCCTGGAACATGCATTTACTTCGTCACCTCGTATAAGTATCATCCCCCCCCTCCCCCCCCATGCAAATAATATCATTTAGTAGGAAAAATTCAGTCAACAAAGCTAGGCAAGATACTTACCTTATATAAGCTAAATCAACACTCCAAAAAGTCCATCCCCTGCAAATCAAACTTCCGTAGGGGTAGAATCTAGCCAAAATAAATTTAATATCTTAAGTAAAATTCATAGGAAATGATTCCAAATAATAAATCTTTCATATTTAAGTAAAATATAAAGTCAACCTCGGGCACCCTGTAACCCGACAATACGTACAAATTCTGAACACCCATTCAAATACGAGTTCAATTATTTGCGTTTCATCCAAATCCGACCTCAAATCATCACTTTATGTTTTAGAAAAGTTGTTATTAAAATCCCCAATTTCTACAATTTGATTCGTCAAACAATCGCTAATCAAGGTTGGATTCATGAAATATAAATAAATCAGAGTAAAAAAAAAATACTTACTCCAATCCAAATTGTAAGAATGCTCTCCAAAATCTCCCAAATCCGAGCTCCAAAACCTTGTAAGAAAAAGTGACTAAATTACGGAAAGAGTAAAAAAATAGAGCAGTTTTTCATCCTCGAATCGTATCTTGATGACCCCGAAACTCACATTTAATAAGCCCAACACAATCCTTGCAAGATTACACCCAAGATAGCCTATTGGATCCCCCAATTTTGCCTTAAAATGAGGGAGATATAATGTTTTGAAGTTTTAAAGGAAATCTAAAAATTTCAGGGACAACAAAAAACCAGCAATAAGAAAATCTTCGTTGTAGCACCCAAAACTTATTCGCAACCTCCTAGACACAAATCATATATGTACTTCAATCATAAAATACGCTACGAACCTGTTGGTGCACTTAACACGCTGAGAAGAGGACATCTCGACCCGATATTAACCATGGTCAAATTCCAAATTCTTAACTTAACTAGTTTCTCAACCAATGATCTAAAACATACTCGAGTCCCTCAGGACCACATCCAATCATACCAAAAAGTAGAAATACATTATTCAAACTTATCCAAAGCCCCAAAATACCCACGTGAACATCACAACAAAGAATCGAGGCTCAAACTGAATAGAATTCCTCTTAAGTTGTTCAATATACATTCTTTCAAAAGAGTGTCTGAATCACAGTTAAACACCGCAAATTACTTTCAAACTCTACACACAAGTTCAATTCAACTATATAGACATATCCAAAGTCTCAAAACACCAATTGAAGTCCACTAACATCAAAGTCAACTCTTGGTCAAACTTATGAGCTCTTAAGTTCTTTAAATTGCCAATTTTCGACAAATACTGTCAAATCCTTTTAGGAACCTCCAAAAGTGAATCTGAACACACGTACGAGTCCAAATCATTACACGAACCTATCAGAACCATAAAAACTCGATTCCGAGTCCGTTTACCCAAAAGTCAAACCTTTAGTCGACTCTTCCAACTTAAAGCTTCCAAATCGAGAGTTATTCTTCCAAATCAATCCCAAACCACTCAAAAACTAAATCCGACTATACATGCAAGTCATGATATATTATATGAAGCTACTCAAAGTTTCGAACAACCGAACGGAATGCTAAAGCGTAAAACAACCGATCGTATCATTACAAAATAAGGAAACTTCTAGTGTATTGATAAAAGTGGCTCAAAAATTACTTTAGGTTATAGGTTTAGTTCCTAGGTGACTTTCTAATATTTTTGAAACCGCTTACTAAAATTCCTGATTTCGCTACTATCTTGCAGCAACTTCACGATTCATAATCTCATATATAGCAAATATAGAGTTATTTTAGTGGTAACCAAACAAGCAAATTAAATAACAGTTGCATACATCGTCAGTCACATTGTTCTTAGTTAGATCTTTGCTTGGATCAACATGCAGGATAGAACTTCCCACTTAATTTGGTTATGGTAAAAATCATTTGAATTTGTACAAACTAATTATAGTATTTAGCTATTACAGTTAAGAATTGTTATATGATAACGCCCAAAACATACCTCTAAAAGAGAAATAAAACAGTCATTGCATAAATAACTCAACTAAGAGTCAGGGTCGAACCATAAGGAATTTTTATAGGTGTTAAGCAGAAACTTAAGAATGAGACTAGATATATCTATATATATATATATATATATATATATATATATATATATATATATATATATATATATATATATATATATATATATATATATATATATATATATATATATATATATATATATATATAATTATCTTTCAATCAAAGTGTGAGTTTCTACTTCTACGTATTACACTAACTAATATTGCAAAAGGAAATTTAACAAACACGTAACAAGCGAGAATTAACTAAAAAAAACTACTTACAAGATTAAAGGCCTAGTATTGTATTCTTCACCTAGGTGCTTCACCAGATGGATATAGTCTACTAGGCTTGATTGGAGTTATTATGATAAATACTCTAATTCACTCACTTGATGTCCCTCAACTAAAAATTGGACTAATTTAAATTGTTCTCTCGAGTCAATAGAATTGTATTAAGTTTAGGTGTTGTTGTAACCAAGTCAAGATATCCCTATCTTTAGTTCACTGTTTTATGTAACGACCCGACCAGTCGTTTTGTGTAATTGCACCATGTTTCCCCTTTTTATACTTCACACAAGTGTTTTTGTGATTTTATTACTTACGGGGTTGATTAGTTTCGTTCCGGGGAGATTTCGGGTTAATTAGGCCCCTCTTTAAGTTAGAAATGTCGACGAAACATTGACTTTTGTGAAACCCTGAAACGACTTTTTGATGGATTCGATAGCTTCGCATTATAATTTTGGACTTGGGTGTATGCCTGTAATCGAACTCGAAAGTTCGTTGGTTGATTTGTGTTGTTTTGCCGAAATTTGGCAATTTGAAGTTTAGAAGTTTGACCGCAGGTTGATTTTTGGCTATCGGGGATCATAATTTGGTTTTTGGACATTTAATAGGTCCGTTATGCTATTTAGAAATTGTATGCAAAATTTGATGTTACTTGGAGTTGAATTGATATGATTCAGACGCTTAGTTGCAATTCTAGAAGTTCTTGAAATTTACTTTGAAATTTATGTGTTTTGGTGTCTGATTCATAGTTATAGATGATATTTTGGTGTTTTGATCGTGCAAGCGAGTTCGTATGATGTTATATGACTTATGTGGATAAGTGGTTTGGAGCCGTGAGAGCTCATATCAGTTTCAGACATGTAAATGTTTTGGACTGAAAATGGATATGCTGGTGTGTTGTTGCTTCGTTATTGCAGTTACGAGCACCAGCCTAGAAATTGCGAAGGACACATGGGGTGATCTGATGTCGCAAATGCACTAACCCTTTCGTAATTGCGAAGTCAGTAGGCCTTGAGCTTGGGTTACTTTTGTTAAGATGTCCAACTTCGTTACTGAAACGCCTTTGTCATAATTGCGACATTTGTTTAGGGTGTCAGGGTTCACAAATGCGATCCCCTAATCGGAATTGTGAGGGCTCGAAAATGCGACATCTCCAGCTAGTCATACGGGCTGAGAAGTTGGGATTTCATCTCATTTCTCACATTTTAGAACCCTAGACTCGGTAGGAGGCGATTTGAAGGGGGGATTTTCATCTACAAACATTGGGTAAGTAACTCTAATCAATTTCTAACTATATTTCATTAATATATCTTAGATTTAACATCAAATATATGTGAATCAAAGAGGAAAAAATTGGGGAACTTTATCAAGTTTTTGAAAAATAAGATTTTCATTTTTGAGAGTCGATTTGGACTCAAATTTTGAAACTAATCACATATATGGACTTATGGGGTTATGGGTAGTCGGAATCTACCCTTTGACCGGATTATGACCAAGCGAATCCCGCGATGACTTTTGTTGACGTTTCGCGAAAAGTGTAAAGACCATAACTTTAACTATATTGTAATTGTTTTCCCTTGCATTATTTAATGATATTAAGTCAATTTTAGTTAGGTTTGAGCCATGTGGAGGCAATTTTTAGGGGAAAAGCTATTTTTGAGGGTTTAATTTGTCTAGTTGAGGTAGGTATCTTGCCTAACCTTTTATGGGGGAACTACCCCTTAGGAATGTGTTTGTTTGTGCAAATTGTGTTATGTGAAAGCCGTGTACGCAAGGTGACGAATGGGAACATGGGATATGTTTGGTATTTATCCGATTTAGGCTATTTAGACTCTTATCATGCTTTTAATTGAATTGTCTTAACATGTTATATCTTTCATTGATAATCAACACTTTCATGTGCTAATCTACCCTTACATGCTTTATTTGACATTCTTAACATATTGTTTCACTTCTTATTTCCTAATTCGCTCTTTTATGTTTTATTGAAGTTATTGCCTTGTGTTTGTTACATCTTTAAATTGTTGAATTACTTTTAATTGAAGTTGTTATTTCGTGAAATATCTTATTGTTGAGTTATTGGTGTTAAAGTTTAGAAAGTCGTTATCCCTTTGAGGCGAAGTAGTTAATTATTGATATATCTTTCTTGTTGAGCTATTCAGCCTTATTTTGTTATTGTTGAGATTCTTGTACATATTATGGTTGAGCCTTGGGCTATTTGGTGTGGAAACATTAGTATTGTTGATTCTTTTGGCATGTTGTGGCATATAGGCACTTGTGGTGCAAAGAGTGAATATGTTGTGATATTGATACGTGTGTGGCGGTATAAGGCGTGACGTTGATATGCATGCAGTGAGATAAGGTGGGCTTGATACGCATGTTTCTAGTAAGGGATTTACTTGAAGCCACACGGTGTGATAAAGTGGGCTAAAATGCGGTTAGCTATTTCGGTAAAAAATATTTTCAATACTAAATATAAGTCCTCTCGGGATGATATAAGGAAAGATTGTGATTGAAATTTAGAAATATGAATTCAAAGCGGTGCCTTAGTTGTGATTCCTGTTGTATATGAGGTGGTACCTCGTTTGTGATTCTTATTGTTTATCTCATGCTATAAAAAGTTATTGGTGAAACAATTCTTATTGATTTCATTCTTCCTTGTCTTACCAGTTGTGTATGTATTTGGCTATTGTTGTTCTCTCACTTTGTTTCCTTCTTCTTACCTCTATGTTTTCAATCCTGTCATTAGTCTATGTTGTTAACCTGCTTTGTTATCACTTATTTCTCCACTTTCTATTATTTCTCGTTATTATATTTAATTCTTTTATTATGTCCTACTAGGTGTCTTGACCTGACCTCGTCACTACTCTATCGAGGTTAGGCTTGATACTTACAAAGTACCATTTTGGTGTACTTGTATTACGCTTCTGCACATCTTTTTGTGCAGATATAGGTACGTTTGCACATGCTGGACGTTAGTGTTAGGTAGTACCTGTAATCCATAGACTTCATGATATACCGGTTCAGCGTTCGCCGCCCTCGGAGTCACCTTCCCTTATCTTTCTTTTTAGTTGTATTTTGCATTCAAACAGTGTTGTAGTAGACATTCTAGTTTATTCTGTAGAGCTTATGACTCAGTTCCACCGGTTTTGGAAGAGTTGTGGTTGAGATCCTATTTTGGAAGCTTATATGAGTTTATCAGTCTTGCTTTAGTATTTCTATTAGGTTATTTTTGTTAAGTTATTATAAGATGTTAAGATTACGTGGTCTTAGAGACTAGGTTCCATCACGACATTCTAAGGTCGGAAACTGGGGTCATGACAAGTTGGTATCAGAGCTCTAGGTTCATAGGTGCTACGAGGCATAAACATGTTTTGTATAGTCTTGCGGATCGGTACGGAGACATCTATACTTATCTTTGAGAGGCTACATAACTATTAGGAAAAGAACTCGACTTCTTTGATTCCTTATTGTGCGAATTGGTTGACTTCGAAATCTAAAACTTTGACTTTCTATTCTCTCTTATATGGTGAGGACACGCACTGCTAAATCCAACGATCAAACACCCGCGCACTCTGCTAGAGTCGCGAGAGGCAGGGTTTGGGGCAAAGGCCGATGAGGGACACATGGTGTAACTAGATCCTCTAACCAAGCTACGACAGATGAGCCACCAGTAGATCTTGTTGGGGGATAGAGACTCGAGGTACCTGTTTCTATCCTTGCACTTCAGGAGACCCTCGCATAGTTCTTGAGCATGTTCGGTACTCTAGCTCAAGTGGAGTTGATTACACTTGTACCAGCCACATCTCAGGCTGGGGGAGGAGCTCGGACTCCTGCAGCTCGTACTCCAAAGAAACGGGTCCATATTGATCATGTCTCAGAGGTTATGCTAGTGCAACCTATTGTTCCGGTTCTGTTCGAGGTTAGGGTAGTGGCATTTGAGGAGGATAATCTTAGTTTCAAGAGGTTCAAGAAGTATCATCCTCCTACTTTGAGTGGTTTAACATTAGAGGATGTACATGATTTTCTTGAGAAGTGTCATCGTATTCTCCACACCATAGGTATTGTGAAGAGGAGAAAAGTTGCTTTTACTACTTTCCGGTTGTCAAGAGCAGTGTATCAGTGGTGGCGGGCTTGCGAGGAGGGTAGCCTAGCCAATGCAACTCCACCTACATGGACTCAGTTTTTAGAGATGTTCTTGAGAGAGTTTGTTCCCTAGACCCTTCGGGATGCATGGCGTGCGGAGATTGAGCAGTTGCGCCAGGGTACCATGAAAGTGTCAAAGTATGTTGTCCGATTCAATGATTTCTCTAGAGATCCACTTGCCTTGGTTTCAAAAGTAAGATAGCGAGTCCAACGATTCATTAAGGAGATCAACTTGGTATTAGATTCAGCATGGCTCGAGATTTCGAGACAAATACCCCATGCCAGCAGGTGGTAGAGATCGCATGGAGGTTGGAGGGCATGCGGGCCATGAGAGGGATGTCATGGAGGCTAAGAGACCTCGGGATTCTGGCGGATATAGTGGTGCCCGCGCCCTAGTTTCAACCCGTCATGGTAGAGGTTACGTGAGTCATCCAGTTCATTCAGCACTTCCAGCTTCTAGTGGTGCTCTGGTTACTCCGAGGTCTCAGGTTTAACACTTTGCTCAGCCACTTTCTAGTGCACCTCCTGCACGGGGTTCCTTTAGCGGTTAGTCTATCCCACCAGGCCTGAGCCAGTCCCAGCAGCCACGCCTACCGAGAGCTTTCTTTGAGTGTGGTGATACTCGTCATATAGTGAGGGATTGGCCCATACTTAGGATGGGTGCATCTCCGCATATTACTCAGGCTCCACATGTTCAGTCAGGTCCACATACTTCACAGGCCAT
Organism: Nicotiana undulata; assembly: GCA_005239495.1. NCBI lineage: Eukaryota > Viridiplantae > Streptophyta > Magnoliopsida > Solanales > Solanaceae > Nicotiana > Nicotiana undulata. The sequence continues at coordinate 74,603 of ML282363.1, read as the reverse complement.
GGCTGCTGCCCCAGTTGCCACAATTGATCTATTATTGCTCAGTATGGTAGACTTTGATGTTATTTTACGCATGGACTAGTTGCCCCCCTATCACGCTATTCTATATTGTCATGACAAGAAAATGAAATTGGCTATGCTAGGTTTACCGTGGTAGGAGTGGAGGGGTACTTTAAAATATGTTCCTAGTAGCATTTTTCATTTTTGAAGGCTCATCGGATGGTTGAGAAGAGGTGTGATGCTTATCTCGCCTTGGTGAGAGATCTCAGTGCTGATACTCCTACTGTTGAGTCATTTATGGTAGTGAGAGACTTCCTAGATTTATTTCTAGCAGATATTTTAGGGTGGAACCAACGGAGTTGAAGGAGTTAAAGGAGTTGAAGGAGTTAAAGAGTAGTTGCAAGAGTTTCTTGATAAGGGTTACATTTAGCCTAGTGTATCGCGTTGGGGTGCTGCAGTTTTGTTTGTGAAGAAGAAGGATGGTTCTATGTACATGTGTATTGATTATAGGTAGTTGAAAAAGGTTACAGGAAGAACAAGTACCGGCTACCTCACATTGATGACTTATTTGATCAGCTACAAGGTGCTAGAGTGTTCTCAAAGATTGATTTGCGGACAGGGTATCATCGGCTGAAGATTCGGGATCCGGATATTCTAAAGATTTCCTTTAGGACTCGATATGGTCACTGCGAGTTCTTTGTGATGTCATTTGGGCTGACTATTGCCCCAACATCATTTATGCAACTGATGTACAGTGTATTCCATCCATATCCTGATACATTCTTCATAACATTTATTGATGACATCTTGGTGTACTCCAATAGTTGGGAGGATCATGAGCAGCATTTGAGGGTCGTGCTCCCAACCTTGAGGGAGAAGAAGTTATATGTGAAATTCTTAAAGTGTGAATTCTATCTTGATTAGATTGCAATTTTGGGTCATGTGGTGTCGAGTGAGGGGATCAAGGTAGATTCGAAGAAGATTGAAGCAGTTCAGAGTTGGCCCAGACCATTTTTGGCTATTGAGATTCGGAATTTCCTTGGTTTGGCAGGGTATTATAGATGTTTCGTAGAGGGTTTCCATACATTGCTGCACCTTTGACCAGATTGACGTAGAAGGGTGCTCCTTTTAGATAGTCCAAAGAGTGTGAGATGAGCTTTTGAAATCCCAAGATTGCTTTGACGACAACCCGGTGTTGGTGTTGTCTATAGGTTCGGGGTCTTACGTTGTGTATTGTGATGCGTCACGTGTTGGGCTTGGCGCGATGTTGATTCTAGACAGTAGGGTGATTGCCTACACGGCTCAGCAGTTGATATCCCATGAGAAGAATTGTCCACGACATGGAATTGGAAGCTATTGTACATGCATTGAAGGTTTGGCAACACTATTTGTACGCTGTCTTTAAGAGGTCTATACCGATCACTAGAGTCTCCAACATCTATTCTAACAGAAAGATCTTAATTTGCGGCAGCGGAGATGGTTAAAGTTGCTTAAAGACTATGATATCACTATTCGATATCATCCTGGGAAGGCTAATATGGTGGCCGATACCTTGCGTCGAAAGGCGGAGAGTATGGGTAGTTTGGCATACCTACCAGCAGCTAAGAGGTCACTAGCAATTGATGTTCAGACCTTGGCCAATCAGTTTATTTGATTGGATATATCCTAGCCCAGTCAGGTTCTTACTTGTGTGGTTTCTCGGTCTTCCTTATATAATAACATCAGAGAGCGTCAGTATGACAATCCCCATTTGCTTGACCTTAAAGACACAGTTCAGCACATTGATGACAAGGAGGTCTCTATTGGGGATAACTGTGTGCTACGGATGCAGGGCCGATTATATGTGCCCAATGTGGATAGGTTGCGTGAGATGATCCTTGAGGAGGCCCACACTTTGCGGTACTCTATTCATTCGAGTGCCTCTAAGATGTATCAGGATTTAAGGCAGCACTATTGGTGAAGGAGAACAAAGAAAGACATAGTAGAGTATATATCTCGGTGCCTAAATTGTCAGCAAGTGAAGTATGAGCATCATAGGCAGGGCAGTTTGCTTCAGAAACTTGAGATTCAAGAGTGGAAATGGGAGCTTGTTACCATGGACTAAATTGTTGGTCTCCCAGAGACATAGAAGAAATTTGATGATGTATGAACGATTGTGGATAGGCTGACCAAGTCGGCTAATTTCATTCCGGTGATGACTATATATTCTTCAGAGCAACTAGCTCAAATCTATACTCGCGAGATTGTCCGACTTCATGGAATCCCGATATCCACCATCTCTGACTGGGAAACACAGTTCACATTGAATTTCTTGAGAGTAAAGCGTGAGTTAAGCACTTGAGTTGAGTTGAGTACAATATTTCCTCCCAAGATGGACGGAGAGTCGATGCGCACTATTAAGATATTAGAGGATATGCTTGTACATGTGTTATGGATTTATCGGGTTCTTGGGATCAACTTTTGCCGCTTGTAGAGTTCGCCTACAACAATAGCTACCAATCGTGTATTCTGATGGCTGCTTATGAGGCCCTATATGGGAGACGATGTCGTTCTCTAGTTGGTTGGTTTGAGCTGAGAGAGGTTAGGTTGCAAGACATAGATTTGGTTCTGGATGCCTAGGAGAAAGTCAAGTTGATTTAGGATCAGCTTCGTGCAACCTAGTCTTGACAGAAGAGTTATGCTGATCACAAGGTTTGCAATGTAGCATTTATGGTTGGGGAGTAGGTTTTGCTCCGGGTTTGACCCATGAAGGGTGTGATGATATTTGAAAAGAAGTGCAAATCGAGCCCTAGGTATATCTGACCTTTTGACATCCTTGAGAGGATTGGCGAGGTGGTCTACAAGCTTGCATTGCCACCTAGATTATCTGTAATTCATCCGGTGTTCCATGTTTCTATACTCCAGAAGTATTATCGTGATTCGTCTCATGTTTTAGACTTCAGGTCAGTCCAATTGGACAAGGATTTGACTTATATTAAGGAGCCGGTAGCTATCTTAGACAGACAAGTCCGAAAGTTGAGATTAAAGAATATTGCTTAGTGAAGGTTAAATTGAGAGGTCATCCGGTGGAATAGGTGATCTGGGAGACCGAGCAGAATATAAGGACGAATATATGTATTTAACATGTAGTAATCATTTCATGTATGTCTTTATGCACGTTCAAGGATGAATGTTTGTTTTAAGAGGGGTAAAATATAACGATCCGACCAGTTGTTTTGTGTAATTGCGCCCCATTTCCCCTTTTTATGCTGCACACGTGTTATTTTATGATTTTATGACTTATGGGGTTGATATGTTTAGTTTCGGGGAGATTTCGGGTAGATTTGGATCCTCCGATTCTTGTCTTAGAAGCGTAAGTTAGAAATATTGATCAAACTTTGACTTTTATGAAAACGGTTCCGGAATGGTGTTTTGATGACTCTGATAGCTTTTTATCTTGATTTTGACTTGGGCTTATGTCCAAAATCGAATTCGGAAGTCCGCAAGTTCATTTGTGTTGTTTTGCTGAAATTTGGCAAGTTGAATTTAAAAGTTTGACTGTAGGATGACTTTTGTCTATCAGGATCGTAATTTGGTTTTGGGATTTGTAATAAGTTCGTTATGCTATTTGAAACTTGTCTGTAAAATTGGTATTATTTGGAGTTGAATTGATAGGATTTGAATGTTTAGTTGTTATTCTAGAAGTTCTTGAAATTTACTTTGAATTCATGTGTTTAGGTGTCCGATTCATAGTTCAAGATGTTATTTTTGTGTTTTGATTGCGTGAACGAGTTCATATGATATTTTTAGACTTGTGTAGATGCTTGGTTTGGATCCCCGAGGGCGTGGATGAGTTTCGAACATGTTTCAGAATGTTTTGGACTGAAAATGGAATTGTTGGTGTGTTGGTGCTTTGTTATCGCAATTGCGAGCACCAGCCCCCCAATTGCGAGGGTGATAGGGGGGGGGGGGGGTGATCTAATGTCCAAATTGCGACAGACCCCTTCGTAAATGCGAATTCATCAGGCCTGGGGCTTGGATCGCCTTTACGAACACTTTTTCGCTTTTGTGAATAAGACCAGCTTCGCAATTGCGACATTTGTTGAGGTTGTCGGCGTTCGCAAATGCGATTCTTGATTTTCCATTGCAAGGGTATTAAAATGCTCGCAAATGCGAGATCTACAGTTGGTCATAAGGGCTGGGAAGTCGGGATTTCTTCTGATTTCTCATACTTTAGAACCCTAGATTCGGTAGGAGGCAATTTGGAGAGGAAAGTTTCACCTATAAACATTGGGTAAGTGATTCTAATTAATTTCCAACTATATTTCATTAATATATCTTATATTTAACATAAAATTTATGTGAATCAAAGAGGGAAAAACTGAAAAACTTTGTCAAGTTTTTGAAAAATAAGAATTCGAGTTTTGAGAGTCGATTTGGACTCGGTATTTGAAAATAATCACATATGCGGACCTGTGGGGTTATGGGTAGTTGGAATCCACCGCTAGACCAAATTTTGATCGGGTGGGCCCCAGATTGATTTTTGTTGACTTATTGGGAAAAGTTTAAAGATCATAAGTTTATCTATTGTAATTATTTTCCCTTGCGTTGTTTGATGATATTAAGTCAATTTTGGTTAAATTTGAGCATGTGGAAGGGACTTTTAGGGGAAAAGCTATTTTCGAGGGTTGAATTGGTCTTAGGTAAGTATCTCGCCTACCATTTTGTGGGGGACTAACCCTTAGGAATGGGTTGGTTTGTGCAAATTGTGTTATGTTAAATCCGTGTACGCAAGGCGACGAGTGGGCACATGGGATATATTTGGTAGTTGACCGGTTTAGGCTATTTAGACTCTTATCATTTTTTTAATTGAATTGTATTAAAATGCTATATCTTTCATTGTTAATCCACCATTTCATGTGCTAATCTACCCTCATATGCTTTATTTGACATTCTTAACAAATTGTTTCACTTCTTAGTTCCTAATTCGCTCTTTTATGGTCTAGTTGAGGTTATTGCTTGTGTTATATACATCTTTAAATTGTTGAATTACTTGTAATTGAAGTTTTTATTTCGTGAAATATCTTATTGTTGAGTTATTGGTGTTGAAGTTGAGAAATTCGTTATCCCTTTGAGGCGAAGTAGTTAATTGTTGATATATCTTTCTTGTTGAGCTGTTCAGCTTTATTTTGTTATCGTTGAGATTCTTGTACACATTGTGGTTGAGCCTTGGGCTATTTGGTGTGGAAACATTAATATTGTTGATTCTTTTGGCATGTTGTGGAATATAGGCACTTGTGGTGCAAGTTATGATTATGTTGTGATATTAATACGTATGCGGTGGTATAAGGGTTGGGGTTGATATGCATATGGTCAGAAATGGTGGACTTGATACGCGTGTTGCTAGTAGGGGAATTACTTGAATCACACAATATGAAAAGGTGGGCTAAAACGTGGGTAGCTATTTCAGAAAAAATGATTTTCAAAACTAAATGTTAGGCTCCCTGTCACGACACAATTTCGGAATCGTGATGGCGCCTGTCGTGAAACCAGGCCAGCCACCTAACTATAACAGTTCTAGGTTCGATTATTGGAGAAAATGCTCTTTTTAAATAAGTCCAAATCAGTAATAGTAGAAATTCAGAATTTGGAAACAATTTAAGGAAGGAAAACAAAATTCAAATACTACAACCGCGGATCCGGTGTCACGCAGTCATGAGCTGCTAATACATAAATAAGACCCAAAGAAGGGAAAATGATAACCATAGTCTAAAAGTAATACGACAGGTATAATAAGAGAAGAGATGACGAGATCACGGTCGTTAGCTGCTACCTCGTACACTCCGATAAAACTGCAGCGACTCACTAACCAGAGTTGGATCTCAATGTACCTGGATCTGCACACAAGGTGCAGGGCATAACGTGAGTACACCAACTCAGTGAGTAACGAGAACAACCTATAAGCTGAGAGGTAGTGACGGACTAAACCTCCGGTAGTTATGAACAAAAACATATAACATGAACATGAAAGTAATATAGAAGAATTAAGCCCAATGCACCAAGTTATGTCTGTGTCATTGCATAAGTTCATGTAAAAATCAGAAAATGATATGTGCCCAGTACCCAAACCCTCATAAGGAAGTCCACTCAGTACCAAGATTGGCCATGAAGCCCAGGGAAGGTCCATCCCGAAGTATAGATAAACACAGTGACATAGTCACTCAGTACTTAGGAAAAAGGCCAATCCAGCCCCACGGAGAAGATCCATCTCCGGAACAAACCCCACGAGAAGATCCATCTCCAGAACATATAGCTCGGACAAGATCCATGTTCAGGGAAGATCCATCCCTCAATATCTGTGCGCTCACTAAGGGTGTAAAGACTCTGGAGGGGATCCTATAAGCCCAAGCGCTATATCAAACCAACGAGGGTATGATTCAAGGATCGCTGTGGTGTGCAGTCCGATCTCATAACTCTCTCAAAAATCCGGCTCTAGGCCTCAATCAGTCAATACTTTCAAGTCTCACTCACAATGCTCTCAAATGTGTATAATTCAGCCCAAACAGTGATAATGCAATATAACTAACAAATGCTGAGACTGAGGCATTAAGATGTATGCTACAACGGGACTGAATGCATGATAGTAAATAACTACAGATAGAGACATCAACAATTGACCGTTTCAGTCTAAACACATTTGCATGAAGCCTTAGCAATTACACTTATCATGATTTCTAATATGCTCAAGGAAATCTCACCCTTCGCAGTACAAGTATCAGTGTGAAACAACCATTAGACAATTCCATGGGATGAGCCAGGCCACAACAATCGGTATACACCCACATGCCCGTCACTTGGCAAGTGCGTCACCTTAGTTAACAACAAATATCAGGTAACTTGTGGTTCCGAACCCTCAGTTCCAAGGTTGAAGACGTTACTTACCTCAAAACCGGCTAACACACTACTCCGTAGTGCCCTTGCCTCGAAATTCAGCCTCCGAGTGCTCCAAATCTACCAACAATCAGATGTATATCATTATAATATGCTAACGAATGAATCCCAATCAAAATCTATCAAAATACTCAAAAATCCCGAAATTGATCAAACCCGCCCCCCGGGCCCACGTCTCAGAACTCGATAAAATTTACACCACAAGAAATCTCGTCCTCCCACGATTCCATACATACCAAGAACATAGAAATCGGAGTCCAAATGATCCCTCAAATCCTGCTTTCAAAGCCTCTTAACCCCAAGCCCTAACTACCCATTTTCACTGATGTTTCCCAAATTTCCCATCATTAATCCGACCTTTAATCATGCATTAACGAGTTTAGAGTCCAAAAAGCTTACCTCCACGAGGCAATATCGAATTCCCTCTTCAAAAATGTCACGACCCGAAATCCCACCTTTCAGGGCCGTGACTGCGTCTAACGTTGAAGCCGCTAGACCAGCCAACGTACACAACATTTGACCTCGATAGACCAACGTAACAGTATTTAAAACCATTAACCTTCAAATATTTACTGAAATAACTCGAATTCATTAATGTTCAACCTTTACCAAAAACATCCCACACCATTAACTTTCAAATCTTTACTGAACATCCCAAATCACTTCAAACACTTCACAACAGAAAAAAATAATATTACCTCAAAAACTCATAATGAAATGATAAGACAACAACAACGAACAATCCAAAAACCGAGGTGTCACAACCTCACGGACTATCTAAACCGAGTGCTAAATATAGAGTCTGAAAAGAAATATACAATTGTCTTGGAACTAAGAGAAAAATAAGACAATGAGGAATCCGAATGTAGGAGAGACACCAAGGCCCACGAATGCCAGCGGGTATACCTTGAAGCTCTGGGTGGACTGAAGGTGACTCCCTCAATGCGGTCCACTGGGTCCGGATGCGTGATCTGCACAGCATTAAGAAGTGCAGTGTAGCATCAGTACAACCGACCCCATGTACTGAGTAAGTGCCGAGCCTAACCTCGGCCGAAGTAGTGACGAGGCTAGACTTGACAATAACGATAACCTGTCCTATTCTACAGCAGGTAACAGGGATAATACGAGACAAGAGATAAGCAAACAAGTAAGTGGTACGGGAGCAGTAAAGGGGAAACAAGTGAAGTGAAGCACTCTAATTGACAGATAGAAGTAAACAAGGGAGGCATCTAATACAATAGCCCACGAAGCAAGTATAAATATCAGAAAAGTAAATAATGGCACGGCATCACCCTTTGTGCTTTTACTCTCTTCCTCACAATGCAATGTAATCAA
>ML282363.1:0-65483 GCA_005239495.1 Nicotiana undulata | reverse complement strand
CATGCTTGACACACATTGCATAGGTACTCATCACCTCACCTATGCAATGAACATGATAATCACTTAGCACATAGCAAATAATACCTATTCCCTCACCAAAGTTAGGCAAGACACTTACCTCGGTCCAAAGTATAGCAATCAACTCTCTAAGACCGTTTTCCCTTTATAATCTGACTCCGAAACAACGTTGTCTATGCATAATTAATTCAATGATATCAATAAAGACTCAATAATACAATCCCATAGCCTAGATATTCAATTTCTAGCATTCTTCCAAAATATCCAAATTCGACCCCGGGCCCGCGTGGTCCAAACTCGAGGTTCGGACCAAAACCCGATCACCCATAACCCCACGAGTTCAAATATATGATTAGTTTTAAGAGCCGACCCCAAATTGAGGTTGAATCACCCAATTTTCCCAAAAACCTAACACTACCCAAAAACCCCAATTTCCCACTTGATTTTATGATTTTTGACCTAGTTTTCTAGTGATTAATGATGGAAAGTGGAAGAAAATGGAGTTAAATATACATACCTATGGAGCTGTGGAGGAAGGAAAGCTTGAATTTCGTCTATGGGGGGTTTGGGGAAGAAGGAAGGAGTGAAAGATGGGAGAAATCCCGAAATGATTCTGTTTTGGGACTTAAAAATCGACTGGGCAAAATTACTCTCCGCGTTCGCGGAGGTTTAGAAATAATGGCCTATGCGTTCGCGGTTGAGGGGCCGCGTTCGCATAGGGTTAGTGACCCCCAGCCCTCCCCTGGACACTAACCCTATGCGTTCGCGCTCTACGGGATGCGTTCGCATAGGGTCCTAACCCCGAGCCTCCGCGTTCGCACCTTGGAGGGTGCGTTCGCATAGCACAAATTACCCAGCTCCCCCAGACCCCACTTTTACTCTATGCGTCCGCATCCCCCTGGGTGCGTTCGCATAGAGTCAATACCTGGACACCAGCAATTCATCAAAACACCAGATTTTTCCTATCTTTTACACCCCGTTAGCTACCCGAAACTCACCCAAGCCCTCGGGTCTCAAAACCAAAAACACTCACAACTCCCAAAACATCCTACGGACTTATTCAAGCTTTTAAATCACCAAAATATCATAAAAAACACGTAATTAAACCTCAAAACTCATAGAATTTTCTCAAAACTTCATAAAGCTTAACTTATCCGATTTTAATCCGAATCACATCATTTCAAGTCCGTTTTACACCAAATTTCACAGATAAGTCACATAACATATAATAAACCCGTTCCGGGCTTCGAAACCATAATACGGGCCCGGTAACACGGCTTCCACATCAAAGTTCATTTTAAAAAACCTTTATTATTTTCAGAAAATAATTTTCTTTAAAAATTCATTTCTCGGGATTGGGACCTGGAAATTCGATTCCGGGCATACGTCCAAGTCCCATATTTTCCTACGGACCCTCCAGACCGTCACATCACGGGTCCGGGTCCGTTTACCGAAAATGTTGACCAAAGTCAACTTTATTCAATTATTCAATTCAAAATTCTATTTTTATCAAATTTTCACATAGAAACTTCCCGGCTATATGCCCGGGCTGCGCACGCATATCGAGGTGAGATTAACGGAGGATTTCAGGGCCTCGAAACACAAATTTAGCTAGAATTGCTTTGGATGACTTTTTGGGTCATCACAAAAAACCCATCAAAAGCTTCAAACCCGGATGAAATATTGAGAAAGATGGCTAAAATTTGCGAAGGCTGGTTTTTATACTTTCTGTCCAGGGATCTCGCACCTGCGACCACTTACTCGCACCTGCGGCTTCGCAGGTGCGATCCTCCTTACGCACCTGCGATCTCCCCTGGAACCTCCCAAATCCGCACCTGCGATTCATCTTCCGCGCCTGCGACCTCGCAGGTGCGACAAATTCCTCGAACCTGCGGACCACTCCCCACTCAGCCAAATCTCGCACCTGGGAGCCCAGTCCGCTCCTGCGGCTCCCTTTCTGCAGGTGCGAAAACACCAGCAACAGCAACCTATAGAATAACCAAAGTCACTCCAAACTTCCCGTTAACCACCCAAAACCATCCTGAGCCCCTCGGGACCCCAACCAAACATACCAACGTATCATGTATGACCATTTAAACTCATCGAATTCAAGCCTATGAACATTGAAATTTCTAAATTCCACTAACAATGCCGAAACTACCCAAAATAACTCCGATTGACCTGAAAATTTGCAGACACGTCCAAACTGATATTACAAACCTGTTCCAACTGTCGGAATTCCATTCCGACCGCGATTGGCTATTTTCCACTGCCGACCGAAAATCGCCAAAACTAACTTTCGCCAATTCAAGCCTGATTCTACAGCGGACATCACAAAAGCATTCCGCACACGCTCCTAAGTTCCAAATCACCTAACAAAGCTATCCGAGCTATCAAATCCGTATCCCGAGGTCATTTACCAATAAGTCAACTACGGGTTGACTTTTCCAACTCTAAGGCTACTTTTAGAAGACTAAGTGGCTCAATTCGTTCTATAACCACTCCAAACCCGAGCTAACCAATTCTAACTCATCAAGAACAGTCTAACCAATCTACAACAAGGAAGAAACAGAGAAATAATGCATGTTCTACGTAACGACAGGCCGGGTCGTTACATTCTCCCCCTCTTAAACAAACGTTCATCCTCGAATGGGTCTAGAAACATACCTGAAGTCTAAAACAAGTGAGGATATCTGCTCCGCATCTCCCGCTCCGTCTCCCAAGTGGACTCCTCTACTGGCTGACCTCTCCACTGCACCTTCACTGAAGCTATCTCCTTTGATCTCAACTTCCTGACCTCGCGAGCCAAAATAGCCATTGGCTCTACCTCATAAGACATGTCACCCTCAAGCTCAACTGTACTGAAGTCTAAGACATGAGACGGGTCACCAACATACTTCCAGAGCATCGACACATGGAATACCGGATGCATACTCGATAACCTGGGCGGCAAGGCAAGTCTGTAAGCCACCTCTCCAACCTTATGAAGCACCTCAAATGGACCAATGAACCGGGGACTAAGCTTTCCCCTCTTCCCGAACCTCATAACACCCTTCATAGGTGACACCGTCAGCAGTACCTTATCACCCACCATGAAAGACACGTCCCGAACCTTCCGGTTTGCATAGCTCTTTTGTCTGGACTAAGCCGTATGAAGTCGCTCCTGAATCAACTTCACCCTCTCCAATGCATCCTGATCAAAATCCGGGCCTAACAACCTAGCCTCATCGGGCTCAAACCAACCAACCAACCGGAGATCTACACCTCCTACCATATAAAGCCTCATACGGCGGCATCTCAATACTAGACTGGTAGCTGTTATTATATGCAAACTCCGATAATGGCAGAAACTGATCCCACGAACAACCAAAATCAATCACACAGGCACGCAACATGTTCTCTAGGATCTGAATAGTTCGCTCTAACTGCCCGTCGGTCTGGGGATGAAATGTTGTGCTGATCTCTACCTGAGTACCCATACCTCTCTGCATAGCTCTCCAAAACTGAGATGTGAACTGAGTACCTCTGTCAGAAATAATAGAAACTGGGACCCCATGCAATCGGACAATCTCCCTGATATAAATACAAGCTAACCTCTTCGAAGTATAAGTAGTACTGACAGGAATGAAGTGCGCGGACTTGGTCAGTCGATCCACAATGACCCAAATAGCATCCAATCCCTTCGAAGTCCGTGGAAGCCCAACTACAAAGTCCATAGTGATCCGCTCCCACTTCCACTCCAGAATAGCTATCTCCTGAAGTAATGCACCTGGTCTCTGGTGCTCACACTTGACCTGCTGACAGTTGAGACACCGTGCTACATACTCAACAATATCCCTCTTCATCCGCCTCCACCAATAATGCTGTCTCAGGTCCTGGTACATCTTCGTGGCACCCAGATGGATAGAATACCGCGAGCTATGGGCCTCTGCCAAAATCAACTCTCGAAGGCCATCTACATCGGGCACACAAATACGGCCCTGCATCCTCATAAACCCGTCATCGTCAATAGTCACATCCCTGGCATCACCTCAACGGACCCTGTCTTGAAGAACCAACAAACGACGGTCATCATACTGACGTGCTATAATTTGATCATAGAGAGAAGGTCGGGAAGCCATGCTAGCTACCAATCGCGGAGGATCTGACAAATCCAACCTCACAAGCTGCCTTGCTAAGGCTTGAACATCACGTGCTAAGGGTCGCTCTGCTGCTGAAAGATAGGCTAGACTCCCTAAACTCCATGCTCGGCGACTCAGGGCGTCGGCCACCACATTGGCCTTCCCCGGGTGATATAGAATGGTGAGGTCATAATCCTTAAGAAGCTCCAACCATCTCCTCTGGCGAAAATTCAAATCCTTCTGCTTCAGCAAGTACTGCAAACTGCGATGATCGGTAAAAATCTCACACTGAACCCCATATAAATAATGACGCCAAATCTTCAAAGAATGAAAAATGGAAGCTAGCTCAAGATCGTGCACTGGATAATTCTTCTCATGCACCTTCAACTGTCTAGATGCGTAGGCAATCACCCTACCGTCCTGCATCAAAACCGCTCCCAAGCCAACTCTGGAAGCATCACAGTAGACTGTGTAAGAACCTGAACCAGTAGGCAAGACTAATACCGGAGCTGTGGTCAATGCTGACTTGAGCTTCTAAAAGCTCTCCTCACACTCAACGGACCATCTGCATGGAGCACCCTTCTGGGTCAATCTGGTCAGTGGTGAAGCAATAGAAGAGAATCCCTCCACAAACCGACGGTAATAACCCGCCAAACCAAGGAAACTCCTAATCTCTGTAGCTGAGGGCAGTCTAGGCCAACTCTGCACCGCCTCTATCTTCTTTGGGTCCACCTGAATACCCTCACTAGACACCACGTGACCCAAGAAAGCTACCGAACTAAGCCAGAACTCACACTTGGAGAACTTTGCATAAAGCTTCTCCTCTCTCAACCTCTGCAACACAACCCGCAAATGCTGAGCGTGCTCCTCTTGGCTACAAGAATACACCAGGATGTCATCAATGAACACAATAACGAATGAATCAAGGTAAAGCTGAAACACGTTGTTCATCAAGTGCATGAACGCGGTTGGGGCATTAATCAGCCCAAAAGACATAACCAAGAACTCATAGTAACCATATCTGGTCCTGAAAGCAGTCTTCAAAATATCAGAATCCCGAATCTTCAACTGGTGATACCCCGACCTCAAGTCAATCTTGGAGAACACCTTAGCTCCATGAAGCTGATCAAATAGGTCACCAATGCGAGGCAAAGGATACCGGTTCTTCACCGTAACCTTATTCAGCTGCCTATAGTCAATGCATACGCGCATGGAACCATCCTTCTTCTTTACGAACAACACCAGTGCACCCCAGGGTGATACACTAGGCCGAATGAACCCCTTATCAAGGAGTTCCTGAAGCTACTCCTTCAATTCCTTCAACTCTGTTGGGGCCATGCGGTAAGGCGGAATAGAGATAGGCTGGGTATCTAGTAACAAGTCAATACCAAAGTCGATGTCCCTGTCAGGTGGCATGCCTGGCAGGTCTGCAGGGAATACATCTGGAAACTCACGGACCACAGGAACAGAATCAATAGAAGGAGTCTCACTTCTAACATCCCTCACAAAGGCCAAATAAGACTCACATCCCTTCCCAATCATACACTGAGCCTTCAGGTAGGAAATCACCCTACTAGGCACATACTCCACCTAACCTCTCCACTCAATCCTCGGCAATACGGGCATAGCTAAGGTCACAGTCTTGGTGTGACAGTCAAGAACAACATGTCACGAAGATAGCCAATCCATGCCCAATATCACATCGAAGTCAACCATGCTAAGCAATAATAGATCCACCCGGGTCTCAAGACCCCCAATAGATATGACACAAGACCGGTACACCCGGTCTACCACAACTGTATCCTCCACTGGAGTCGACACACGAACAACTGAAATCAAGGACTCACGGGGCATACCCAAGAAATGTGCAAAGTATGATGAAACATATGAATACGTGGAACCATGATCAAATAATACCGAAGCATCTCGGTGACAGACGGAAATAATACCTGTAATCACTGCATCTGAAGCTATGGCATCTGGTCTAGCCGAAAGTGCATAGAAACGGGCATGTACTCCACCTGATCGACCTCCCCCTCTAGGGCGGCCCTCTGACTAACTGAATTCCACCCTTGGCTGCCTGGGCGGGTGGTGTAAAAACTGGTGCTGAAGCTGGAGGCTTGCTCCTCTGCTGATAAGAACTACCAGAAAGGCGGGGACAATACCTCTTAATGTGACCTGGATCCCCACACTCGAAACAACCCCTCTCAGCAAAAGACGGTGGGGACTGAAGGGAACCCCTGGAAACAGAGTAGCTGCTAGAAGAGCCATGTGCTGAAGAACCCTGAACTGATGGTGGCCGGGATGAGCTTTGGGATGGAAGTGCACTGAATGATGAACGACCCAGATGAGAACTACGAGGGCCCTGTCCAGATGAAGTACCACTGTAAACTGGATGGGCTGGCTGAGGAGGCCTGAATGGACGGCCTCTGCTGTACTGAGACTGACCTCCTGAGTGACCACCACCATAACTACCATATCCTCGAGGCCTCTTGGCCTCCCTCTAAACACGCTCTTGGCGGCGCACTGACTCAATCTCCATGGCTATGTCAACTACCTCCTCAAAAGAAGCCCCAGATACCGTCTCCCTAGTTAGAAAGATCCATAACTGATAAGTAAGACCGTCAACAAACCTCCGTATCCTCTCTCGGTCTGTGGGAACTAGCCAGATGGCATGACAGGCTAACTTAGAGAACCTCATCTCATACTGCGTCAAGGTCATGTCTCTCTGACGCAACTGCTCAAACTCTCTACGCAGCTCCTCCTTGCGGGACTGTGGTATATATTTTTCCAAGAAGATAATGGAGAACTGGTGCCATGTAAGGGGAGCTGCATTGGCGGGTCTACGCCTCTCATAGGCCTCCCACCAAGCAAGTGCAGCTCCTGAGAACTGGAAGGTAGTAAATGGAACTCCGCTGGCCTCTAGTATACCTGTTATGCGTAGTATCCTCTGACACTTGTCCAAGAAGGCCTGGGCATCCTCGCCCTCAGTACCACTAAAAGTAGGAGGCTGAAGCCTGCCGAACCTCTCCAATCTACGCTGTTCATCATCAACTAAGGCTGGAACCACATAATCCTATACCGGAGCAATCGGCTGTGCTGGGACTGCCCAGGAGTCTGAAGTCCCTGAATAACCTGATCAGGTGTCCGGGCAGATGGAGTTTGATTGCCTCCCCCGACCTGAGAAGCAGTAGCAGTAGTGGACATAGCGACGACCAGTGCTAGACTGGTGCACACCGTCAGAATCTGCGCTAAGGTCTCCTGAAGACCTGGAATCACAATGGGCACTGCTGGTGCCTGAGCCTGTCTCGCTGGAATCTCAGCTGCGGGAACATGATCCTGGACAATGGAAGGATCCACAGGTGTTTCCCCAACTGCTGTGCGGGCTGCACTCCTCCCTCTGCCACGGCCTCGACCTCTGGCTGGTCCTGCTAGTGCCTGGTCTCCACTGTCGGTAGCACGAGTCCTCACCATATGTGAGAGAGTGAAAACAACGAGGGTTTAGTTCCAGAATTCAACAGAGTCGCACGACAGAATTCAAAGATGTGGAATTTTCCTAAGGGTTCTGTAGCATCTCGAAGATAAGTACAGATGTCTCCGTACCGATCCGCAAGACTCTACTAAACCTGCTCATGACTGGTGAGACCTATTCAACCTAGAGCTCTGATACCAATTTGTCACGACCCAATTTTGGATTCGTGATGGCGCTTGTCGTGGAACCAGGCCAGCCACCTAACTATAACAGTTCTAGGTTCAATTATTGGAGAAAATGCTCTTTTTAAATAAGTCCAAATCAGTAATAGTAGAAATTCAGAATTTGGAAACAATTTAAGGAAGGAAAACAAAATTCAAATACTACAGCCGCGGGTCCGGTGTCACATAGTCATGAGCTGCTAATACATAAATAAGACCCAAAAGAAGGAAAATGATCAACATTGTCTAAAAGTAATACGACATGTAGAATAAGAGAAGAGATGACGAGATCACGGTTGCCATCTGCTACCTCGTCAACTCCGATGAAACTGCTGCGACTCACTAACCAGAGTTGGATCTCAATGTACCTGGATCTGCACACAAGGTGCAGGGTATAACGTGAGTACACCAAATCAGTAAGTAACGAGAACAACCTATAAGCTGAGAGGTAGTGACGGACTAAACCTCAGGTAGTTATGAACAACAACATATAACATGAACATGACATTAATATAGAAGAATTAAGCCCAATGCACCAAGTTATGTCTGTGTCTTTGCATAAGTTCATGTAAAAATCAGAAAATGATATGTGCCCAGTACCCAAACCCTCATAAGGAAGTCCACTCAGTACCAAGATTGTCCATGAAGCCCAGGGAAGGTCCATCCCGGAGTATAGATAAACACAATGACATAGTCACTCAGTACTAAGGAAAAAGGCCAATCCATCCCCACGAAGAAGATCCATCTCCGGAACAAACCCCACGGAGAAGATCCATCTCCGGAACATATCGCTCGGACAAGATCCATGTCCAGGGAAGATCAATCCCTCAATATTTGTGCGCTCACTGGGGGTGTAAAGACTCCGGAGGGGATCCTATAAGCCCAAGCGCTATATCAAACCAACGAAGGTATGATTCAAGGATCGCTGCGGTGTGCAGTCCGATCTCATAACTGTCTCAAAAATCCGGCTCTAGGCCTCACTTAGTCAATACTTTCAAGTCTCACTCACAATGCTCTCAAATATGTATAATTCAGCCCAAACAATGATAATGCAATATAACTAACAAATGCTGAGACTGAGGCATTAAGTTGTATGCTACAACAGGACTGAATGCATGATAGTAAATAACTACAGATAGAGACATCAACAATTGACCGTTTCAGTCTAAACACATTGGCATGAAGCCTTAGGAATTACACTTATCATGATTTCTAATATGCTCAAGGAAATCTCCACCTTCGCAGTACAAGTATCAGTGTGAAACAACCATTAGACAATGCCATGGGATGAGCCAGGCCACAACAATCGGTATACGCCCACATGCCCGTCACTTGGCAAGCGCGTCACCTTAGTTAACAGCAAATATCAGGTAACTTGGGGTTCCGAACCCTCAGTTCCAAGGTTGAAGACGTTACTTACCTCAAAACCGGCTAACACACTACTCTGTAGTGCCCTTGCATCAAAATTCGGCCTCCGAGTGCTCCAAGTATACCAACAATCAGATGTATATCATTATAATATGCTAACAAATGAATCCCAATCGAAATCTATCAAAATACTTAAAAATCCCGAAATTGATCAAACCCGCCCCCCGGGCCCATGTCTCAGAACTCGATAAAATTTATACCACAAGAAACCTTGTCCTCCCACGATTCCATACATACTAAGAACACAGAAATCGGAGTCCAAATGACCCCTCAAATCCCCATTTCAAAGCCTCTTAACCCTAAGCCCTAACGACCCATTTTCACTTATTTTTCCCAAATTTCCCATCATTAATCCGACCTTTAATCATGCATTAACGAGTTTAGAGTCCAAAAAGCTTACCTCCACGAGGCAATATTGGATTCCCTCTTCAAAAACCCTTCAAAAGCTTCAAACCCGGTTGAAATATTGAGAAAGATGGCTAAAATTTGCGAAGGCTAGTTTTTATACTTTCTGTCCAGGGATCTCGCACCTGCAACCACTTACTCGCACCTGCGGCTTCGCAGGTGCGATCCTCCTTACGCACCTGCGATCTCCCCTGGAACCTCCCAAATCCGCACCTGCGATTCATCTTCCGCGCCTGCGACCTCGCAGGTGCGACAAATTCCTCGAACCTGCGGACCACTCCCCACTCAGCCAAATCTCGCACCTGCTAAGCCCAGTCTGCTCCTGCGGCTCCCTTTCCACAGGTGCGAAAACACCAGCAACAGCAACCTACAGAATCACCAAAGTCACTCCAAACTTCCCGTTAACCACCCAAAACCATCCCGAGCCCCTCGGGACCCCAACCAAACATACCAACGCATCATGTATGACCATTCAAACTTAGCCGAGCCTTCGAAACACCAAAAAAAACATCAAAACTCCAAAACTCATCGAATCCAAGCCTATGAACATTGAAATTTCTAAATTCCACCAACGATGCCGAAACTACCCAAAACAACTTCGATTGACCTGAAAATTTGCAGACACATCCAAAATGACATTACGAAACTGTTCCAACTATCGGAATTCCATTCCGACCCCGATAGCCTATTTTTCACTGCCGACCGAAAATCGCCAAAACTAACTTTCGCCAATTCTTATTGCTTTCATTCTTCCTTGTCTTACCAGTTTTGTCTGTATT
This sequence comes from Nicotiana undulata, assembly GCA_005239495.1. NCBI lineage: Eukaryota > Viridiplantae > Streptophyta > Magnoliopsida > Solanales > Solanaceae > Nicotiana > Nicotiana undulata. Next base: position 55,039 of record ML282363.1, on the reverse strand, counting down.
TGGCTATTGTGGTTCTATTTATTGGTTTCTTTCTTGTTACCTCTATACTTACATCATGTCATTAGTCTATGTTGTTAACCTGCTCCGTTATCAGTTATTTCTATGCTTTCCATTACTTCTCGTTATTATATTTTGTTTTGTTTATTATGTTCTAGTAGGTGTCTTGACCTGGCCACATCACTACTCTACCGAGGTTAGACTTGATACTTACTGGGTACCGTTGTAATGTACTCATATTATTCCTCTACATATCTTTTTCTGCAGATCCAGGTACGTCTGCCTGTCTTGGACGCAAGCGTTTGGTAGTTCCTATCATCCGGAGACTTCAAGGTATACCTGTTCGGAATCTGCAGGTCATATAGTTACCTTCTCTTGTCTTTCTTTTCTATTGTATTTCACATTAAAACAATGTTGTAGTAGACATTCTAGTTTATTCTATAGAGCTTATGACTTAGCTCCACCGATTTTTGTAGAGTTAGGGTTGAGATCCTATTTTGGAAGCTTATATGAGTTTATCAGTCTTGATTTAGTATTTATGATTGATTATTTCTGTTAAGTTATTATTACATGTTACACATACCTTGTCTTAGAGACTAGGTGCCACCGCGATATCTTAAGGTGGGAAACTAGGGTCGTCACATTTAATTAGGTCTAATCGAATTCTCAATTTGTCTAATTTCTTATTAGCCAAATTACCCAAATTCAACTTCTCTCTCTCAAGCAAGAGGCAGATGACAAAGGGAATGAACCAATATTTGTAACCACTAAATCACAATTAAAGCTTGAAAATGGGTAAATAATAAATAACTCAATCTCAAATAGGCTCAATATCAAATACCCATGAAGCTTCACACACTGAGAAAAGGAAAAATATAAATTTTCAATGACACAAACATAACTAAACTAGTAATTATAAACTAAAGCAAACTCTATTGTTGTTAATGATCTTCCTCCTTGGAAACACCCCAAAAGTTGCTCTACTCCTAGTCCCAGGCAAAATATACCATAAGAAGTCATAAAATGTTTATTGATAGTTTCCCAACAATTTCTACTAAAAGTGCCCTTCGGGGTGAAGTGTGGCCACACAAAAGCAAATGCAACCATCACTTGGACGAGAATTTTCTATATTATTATTGTCACGAACCTAAACTCAGACCTGTCGTGATGGCGCCTATCGATGGTAATAGGCCAGCCGACATCCACAATACTTCAACAATTCATTCAAAGATATGCGAAAAAGACTTTTTGTATGACAGATTTCATAAAAGAAACAAGAGTTGAACTTAAAATAGAAATGCGGAAAAGAAAAGTCCCAAACATTGGGGTGTCACTGAGTCATGAGCATCTAATATAGCTGGCTCGACAATAACAAGACTAAAATTGTCTGGAATCCAAAATACAAATAAAGTAAAGATAGAGAAGAAGAAAGAAAGGTTGCGAACGCCAGTCAACTACCTTGTTATCTCCAATGATCAACTACAAGGACTATCAGCACTCTCCGCGACCGACAACTCCTGGATCTGCACGAGGCATAGGGAGTAACGTGAGCACACCAAGTCAGTAAGCAACAAAAATAAATAAGGGCTGAGAAGTAGTGACGAGCTAAATGCAAATACATTTCATTTCACAAAATTCAGTAAAGTGTGGCATGCTTTACATCTAGAGTTTAAGTCAAATCGGCTTGTTTAAATCAAGTTCAAGTAAAGTCAAATAAAAATATTTTTCAACAATTCTCAAACAAGTACTTAAGGAAACTATGTGCATCAATAATGAAATCATATACCGCCCCTCGGTAAAATCATCACTCATTCCTCCCAATCACTCCAACCCCACAATCACTCATTCCTCACATTCGTTCAGCACTCGGCACTCGCATTCAGTAGGTACATGCGCTCACTGGGGGTGTGTACAGACTCCGGATGGGCTCCTTCAGCCCAAGCGCTATATCAATGCCAATCATGGCAGAATCAATGGAACATGCTGCAACGTGCAACCTGATACCATAAATGTCCTCACAAATCAGGCCCTCGACCTCACTCGTACATCAATCTCTCCAGTCTCTCGGGCTCTCAAAAATTAAGATAATCAGCCCAAACAACACTGACATGATGCATCAAATAAAATAACAGATACTGAGCTATGATGTAAGACTACATGAACATGACTGAGTACGGAATATCAATTAAAATAGTGAGATGATAGCAAGAAACGACCTATAAAGGTCCCCAACAATACCGGAGTAAAGCCTAAACATGGTTTCTAGCATAATTTACAGTCAATCTTTCTATAACACATAGGGAGCATATAGCTAACAACAGGATGTTCAACTTTACAGTTTTTACGCGAAGGACCAAGTCACAATCTCCATTGGTGCACGCCCACACGCTCGTCACCTAGCATGTGCGTCACCTCCCAAATAGTCATATGACACAAAAATTCAGAGTTTAATACCCTCAAGATTAGACTTACAACTGTTACTTACCTCAATCCGAGAGATTCCTACTCCGCAATTTTCTTACCTCTTGATTCGGCTTCCAAATGTCCCGAATCTAGTCACAAGTAATACAACACAGTCAATAAAGGCTAGAGGGATCAATTCCACAAGAAACTACTAAATTAGAGCCAAAATCCAAAATCGACTCAAATCTGGCCCCCGAGCCCACGTCTCGAAATCCGACAAAAGTAACAACACCTGAAAGCCCATTCACTCACAAGTCTAACCATACTAAATTCATCAAAATCCGGCATCATTTCCCCTCCCCCCCCCCCCCCCCAAAATCCAAAAATTCACTCTCCAATTTCCCAAGCCCTAACCCTGAATTTCACTTCAAAACCCCACTAATTAGGTGAGAAATCAACGGGAAAACACCATAGCTAAGGATAATTAGGCTCAATGAACTTACCTCTGTGATAACCCTCAAATTTTCTTATCTCCTCAAAAGCTCCAAAGTCCGTGTTCAAAATTGTGAAAATGAGAAGAAATCTTGAAGCCCTTTATTTATACCTTTTGCCCAGCGAAACCACACATGCGGTGCAAATACCGCATCTGCGGGGCCGCATTTGTGGACCAAGCTCCGCTTCTGCGACTAATGACCGCATCTGCGATCATCGGAGGCCGCACCTGCGCCTGCCTGCCTGCCCGCATCTGCGACTCTCGCAGGTGCGGGAATATCTTCGCACCTGCGGTTCCTGCCCAGATCCTCCATGGCCGCATCGTCTCCTCAGTCGCTCCGGCGGGCTCGCACCTGTGGCTCCCACTCCGCATGTGCGGAGAACACCAGTAGCAGCAACTTCAACTGCATTTCTTCAACTCCAAACCTTCCGTTAACCACTCGGAATCACCTCGAGGTCCTCGAGACCTCAACCAAATATACCAACACGTCCCATAACATCATACGAACTTAGTAGAACCCTCGAATCACTCAAAAAAACATCAAAACACCAACTTACCCTAGGATTTAAGCCTAAGAACCTCTAAACTTCCAAATTCTGCAAACGACGCCGAAACCTATCAAACCACGTCTGAATGACCTCAGATTTTACACACACGTCAAAAATGAAATCGCGAACTCCGACCCTGATATCAAATTTCCCCTTGCCGACCAAAATTGCCAAATTTTCAGCTTTTTCCAATTCAAGCCAAATTCTACCGCGGACCTCAAAAACACATTCCGAACGGGCTCCTAAGTCCAAAATTACATAAAGGAGCTAACGGAACCATCAAAATTCAAATCCGAGATCGTTTACACATAAGTCAACATCCGGTTGACTCTCCAACTTAAGCTTCTAATAAAGAGACTAAGTGTCTCAATTCACTCCGAAACCACTCCGGACCTGAACCAACCAACCCGATACAATATAATACAGATGTAAAGCAAAAAAGAAGAAGAAATGGGGGAAACGGGGTTATAACTCTCGAAACGACCGGCCGGGTCATTACAGTTGTAGTTGCACATTCAGCATTGCGGTTGTACATTAAGCAGTTGGGCATCATAATCAGCGTTGTGGTAACATTGGAGAGGGTTTCAGTTTAGCTGAATTCCAGTTGCTGATCTTCAAGCTGCACCAGTGATTTTGGTCCGCATTTTCTTCAGTGCGGTCCATACTTTAAATGTTGCGGTTGCACTGTTTGGCTTCAATTCCTTTGCAAGTTGTTGGTTCTTTTGTTTACTAATGTGTGATTGCAGTTGATAGTGCAACCACCATTTACGTTCGCACATTTCTATCGTGGTCAGCTCTTTTTGCATAGTGAGCCACAATTATTTCTTCAATTCTCAATTTTTGATTTTTTGCCTACAACTCGATGTCTTCAACTCATTTCATTCTTATCAACTGCATCATTCATAAAACCTGAAATTCAACGGGTTTCATAAAAATTGGGCACGTAATAGCTACTTTCGGACTTAAAACTATAACAAAAGGTAGTAAAAAATGATTAAAATTCTCACTTATTAACTCCCCAAACTTGGTCATTGTTTGTCCTCAAACAAACAAAATAATACCATTTCTCCTATCACACTTAGTCCGTGTAAATAGTCAAACAAAAAATTGTTCATGACTCAGTTGATACCAACAATTCCACAATACATGTGCATTCTCAACAAGGCTTCCAAATCCAAAGATTCAACTTCAACCTATATGCAATTCAAGTGTGATATTTGAGCCTCAAGGGTTAGCTTCATTCATTATGCGCTCTTGCTCATATACGTACACCATGTTATGTCTAAACTCTTCCTCTGCTATATATCTTTCATTTGCATTGCTCACTTCAAAGAATAAAGTCCTACAACTCAACTATAACATACAAAAGGACTTTTCATATATGCAAAGAACTCATTCTTCTCTCACAAGGGATATTACGAGTTAGTCTTCAAGTATGATAGGCGTGCCTTTTATGTACAACTTCACTAATGTAAGCATGCTCGGTTCAAAATCAACTAAGAATTTTATTCGGGCTATAATAAAAGCTATTGGTTAGGGGTAAGACACAATTATTTATAAAAGTGACTAGCACCTTCCCTAAGAACTTTGTACAATCAATTAAATAACACAATCCCATTCTTTTTCAATTTCTTCTATTTTTTTTCTCTTCTCTTTTACAAGACATAGTACAATGATGGAGGGAGCTCTTTGAGTTTATATTGCTTGGAGTTAACCACTCCTTTGACCTCAATTTCATTCGAACTCCTGACTTCAAGGCTTATATTATCAGCTTCTTCATTTTTTGAGGTTTCTTTTTGTTCAAAATGTCGTATTTTGGTCATTTTCAAACCACTCGTTTTATCTTTTTATCACAAATGTTTTCATTACTTTCTTTCTTCTTGATTTTTGCCTTGTTGTTTCTTCTTCAATGTAGCGCCATCATCAAAAGTATCCCATTTCCTCCCTCAAAACTCATGTCTTTGACCGAGAAGACGACTTCAAGTTCTTAAGATGCTCTAGCATCAAAAAGAGAATATGATAAAAAGGAAAAAAAAGGCTTGTAACATGGTTGCCAATAAACAATGTTAAAGGCTCAAATTAATTGACTAGGGAAAATGTACAACATTGGAAAATTTAAGGCTCAAACGATCCAATGGCCTAGAATCATGTTCCAAACCAGACAGCTTATAATTTTGCTTTGAAGCACATTTACGGCAAGTCCTAGACCATCAACTTGTACAAGTGAACTCTAGCCAAATATTCCCCGCCTCTCAAGCAAATAAGCCGTAAAATAAGATACAGTCTTAAACTCACAATGACCACAATCAGTTGACAAGATGTCCATGGCTTATACATACCAACTAATTAATGGCTCAAAAAGGTCAGCAAAGAACCTCATGGTCACTAACTAGAATTACACGTTTCGAATAGACTCAAACACTTGTTTCAAACTACATGCACATGGTCAAATATTTTTGTACCACCTGAGACACAAATAACTTAGCACAGAAGGACTACCATCAAAGATTTTATTCACAAATAGCTAATACTACTCTACCAAACCATGTAAAATACTAATTCTCTTAAGAAAGTTGTCACGCTATGCATCATCGAAAAAAGTCACCAGGTTCAAACAAGAAAACTATCCTTGAAAAGAATCATGGCGTTAAGAAAACCAAGCGCTTGTTTATCATACTAAAAGAAAACATAACTACTAAAAGTACCAAGCTATTCAGAAATGTAGAAAATATAACTACTAAAAGTACCAAGCTACTCAGAAATATCAAATGTCATCATCAAATTATTACAGACCATCAATTCGAATTTCTCACACCTCCAAAAAAAAACTAAGCATTGTCCCAAATGCTTATAAACAAAAGTAAAGATAGAGGAGAGATGAAAAAACTCTCTAAGCATCTTTAACGACTGTAGGATTATCTCATTCTCATTACACTCATCCTCAACAATGTGTATTGTCATCATCAGTGGTAGCTGCAAGAGTAGCAAATATGTCCCTAAGCGCCTTAGTAGTGGTAGAAGGCATACCTAGGACCACCTGAACCTCTCTCTCTCTCGATCCTAAATATGTGTGCTGATCTTAGGCTCATGTTGACTGGATGGGGTAGCCTGGGAAGTCTAAACTAGCGGAGGAGGTTAAGAATGGTCAATTAACATCTCAAATGGAAGATCACAAGCAGTTGGCCTTCTTTACCTCTAACCTAAATGCATCTACTGAGGCCTCTATTGCGTGGTTCTTCTTCAACTACTTCACTTGTGTAACTATATCTTTAATCACTGACCCGTGTTGAACCAATGTATCCATAATAACCTTTTCGTTGTCTAACAGCTTCTGGACCTGATCCGAAGTAATGGGAGAAGGTTGTGTAGTGTAGGGTATCACTGCAGCTGCCAATTCTGTCAATCTGTTATTTGCATTCTGCATCCAATCTTTCAAACTCACCAAAGCCTTAGAAATTCCAAAGCGGACAATTGGCATGCGACAGAAGGTCCTAGGGCAGGTCTCGAAACTGGCGCAGAAGGTTGTGGTGGTTCATTGCTTCAAGTCTCAATAACCATATCAACTGGTGTGGCAGATGAGAATGGAATGTCAGAGGTTCCAATAGTGGGCACTACTGGATCTTCGGACTGGCCAGGAGCATGTTCAAATGGAGTGTGTTTTTCTTATTCTTAGGTTCATGAGATCTTTCAAAGAGTACAAACTAAAGGGTCCCATTAGTTTTGTTTTGACATCAAATAGCATCGGCTCGACCTTAGAATCTAAAAGGTACTTAGTGATGGTGCGGGGAAAGGGAAAGGAAGCATTTTAATTTCTTGATGAGCAACATTAGTTTAGATGAGAGAAGCAATAAGAACCTTCCGTTCTAAAGGCTAGTGATTGTCATTCTTGCAAGGGTGAAGTTGGCAGCATACAAATGTTTGCCATCCTTTGCTTCAAAATTCAATGTAACTCTATAAATCCCTCACCCTAATAGCTAGCCAAGATGGAGAAGCACCTAGTTCCAAAATACTAGCCACTCATGGTTGTGCTATATCTTTCTCAGCTATCTTAGCCAGGTATTCTGTATCCCAAATATGCATTCCAGGTTTTCTGATCAAACTTCACTTTTTAATTCCTCACCTTTGTGACTTTGGTTCCCTTCACAATATAGGCGGTATTGGCATAAAATTAAAATCAGGCACAAGGCGGTCTTGAACCTCAAAAAATGGCTTGCTAAATTGCATGCACCCCCTCCTTTTGGTAAACTGTTCTAAGAAATGCGGATTGTACTTGGCCAAATCCTTTGTACTGATTGATGTTTCAGAAATGATTGATTTTTCTTTCTGACTGCGCTTGTAGTCAACAAAAGCCTTGTATTCCAGGAGCCTATCTTTCCATGCAACATTTATCTTTGACCTCTCTTGCCCATCTCTCTGGATTAGGGATCACCTTCCCCATCATCTATTTCATTTTCAGATGGTGAGTTGTTACTGTTTTGTGTAGTGTCAGGAGCATGGCTATGGCTCTAGGCAGCTTGAGAACTCTCCTTGTCTGATTGGGACTCAAATGTCCATGAGGTTGTGATTTCCTATCATTATATGTCTCTCTGATTGGGCCATGATGTTATCCTCAAACGCCTCCCTAAATGGGACATATGACTCTGACTCATCTTGAAGTAGCCTTCTTCCCCTACCAACAGGTTTTTTTGGCAAGCACATCCATAACACCTGGGGTTACAGCTTTTTTTCCGATTCCTCTAGTGTTTCCAGATCCACGATGACCTTTAGAAGTTTCTGCTTTTCCCATTGATCTTACCATTATTACCTGGAATATCACAATCACAACAAGAGAAAAGAAAAGGTCAGCCGATCACCTACTATGCTAACAAGTTCGTAAAGAAGATAAATTTTTGGAATGAGAAAAACGAATAGGGAAAGTCCAGGGGCAAGGTTGAGTAAGGCCCGCACTTTCTCAAGTGTGGATGCAAAAATCAATTTTGGTCCGCATTTTCTCAAGTGCGACCGCAAAAGTCGATTGTGCTTCATGTCTTAGTAACTCGGATCTCTGGCTGTCAGTGCGGACAAAGATTGTGTTAGTTCTGGTCCGCACTTTTCAACCAGTTCATAGACTTCATACTTCACAGAGCTTGTGCGGACCACAATCACACAAATCAGAACCCATTCATTGATTTCAATCATAAGAATCACATATTTGTCAATTAAAGACTCAACGACAATCAAATGCCCAGGCGCAATTCAACACAAAAAGCACACAATCAAGCACAACAATGAAAAAGTTGATAGCTAGGGCACATCTAACAGGTATGATTCCATGCTTCCCCTCTTCAATTGAATTTTCCTAAAGATTTTATACCATCCTCCATCTAAAGCAAACAGTCAGAAAGAACAACCCCGATAACAAACAATATGCACCAAGAAAAAGAGAAGAATATGAAGGAAAAATAACACATGTTAGCCCTCCGCCAATTGAGCTCGACTTGACAACAAGAGTGTTGTCACGGGGCAGAAAGAGTGTTGCCAAGCTAAGGTGCATGAGCAACACCAAAGCAAAAATGGGAAACGAGCAAGTGATGGCCAAGGCTTTGACGGAGGCGAGGCAGCTTGGCAAGGTCTTGCCAATGAGTTGCGGGCTACGGGTGACACTTGATCATGGCAAAGGCATCAAGGCATGAGGCAGTGATGCAAGGGCAAGGCAAAAACGAAGTGGCAAAGGCAAGCCAAAGTGCAACGGGAAGACAGTGTGCGGGAAGATTTGGCATGACATCGAGTTGCGACAAAACGGGCCAAGTTCGTGGGCAATGACATGGGCAAATTGTGGCTACAATGCAGCTGAGTACAAGGCATTGACACCTGACTAAGTCCAAGGCACGAAATTGGGCAGCAAGCTTCACATTGACCAAGTCAAAGACAGTTACTAGCACATGTTGTGCACATGGGCAGCAGTTGAGATTTGCTAAAATGCTGGCAGCAATGTTGCACGTTTTTTGGGCCATGTTCCCACTATTCTTTAGCATGATTTACATGATCCTAGTAGTTGGGGGTTGTCAACTACACTAGGCTAAAGTACTGGGCTGAGTGGGCAAGTGTATAAGCCTAAAAGTGGGCAAAGTGGACTGTCCCATGTTGTTATAAATGGGCAGCACCCTTTATGCTTTGAGTAAGAGAGAAAAACATGTAGAGTACATGTTTGAGTCTATTTTCAAGAGTGAAGACATCTAAGTCTAAGAGTAGTCTTGTGAGAAAAACTTGAGGGTCAAGAGTGATCTTCTTTGTACAAGGCTGTACTTGAGTTTGAGTTTCTTTGTATGCTCGAGTTAAATAAAAAGTTGAGAAAGATTTTTCCTGTATATTTTGTCTCGTGTTCATTTTAATTTCTGTTGCCTTATTCATATTTTCGTTGACTAAATCAGTGTCTAAACTTCCTACGTTGAAGCTACCTAAAATAAACTAAGTCCAAAGTTGCTGGAATTTTGGCCGAGTGTTGGAGCAGGCTGAAGTCAAGTGTGAGACTTGGCCGCTGCGCAGGCTGTTTTAGGGTGACATAAAACGCGCATGTGACAACTGGTATCAGAGCGGAGCAGGTTCGTGACAGAGACACGACGAGCAGTGGCAGATTTCGTGGTCTTGTTTGAGAACATGGTAAGTGGTAACAACGAACTGCGGGAAAGGCTAACAAAATTTGGGGCATTGGTTGGATATGTCCCAGAAGGTGAAAAGGCTTGCCTACCTTGACGCAGAATTGGCAAAGCTAAGTCAAGAGAATGCAGATCTAAGGATCGAGATAGTGGTATTATGACGTGCTATGGGCGAGGATGCTCTTCAACGTGGTGCTAACCGTCTCAAGGTAAAGATCCCGGAACCTAAGGCATTTGGTGGTGCAAGGAGTGCACGTGAATTGGATAATTTTCTTTGGGATATGGAGCAGTACTTTCATGTTATTCGTGTGCAAAACGAGGAAGAGAAAGTAACCCTGACTAGCATGTATTTGAGTGACGATGCTAAGTTATGGTGGCGCACTCGTGTGGCTGAAGATGAAAGTTTGGGCAGACCAAAGATTGAGTCGTGGGAGCGGCTTAAAAAGGAATTTAAGGATCAATTTCTTCCTAGCAATACGTCTTGGATTACTAGGGACAAACTGAAAAAGTTGAGGAAAACCGGATCGTTAGAGCATATGTCAAAGAATTCACTTCTTTGATGTTGAGCATCAGCAACATGTCGGAAGAAGACCAGTGGCACAACTTCATGAGCCGTCTGCAACAGTGGGCACAACTTGAGTTGTGAATGCAGAATATTCAAAACCTCGTAAGTGTTGTGGCTCCGGCGGATGCATTGGGTGATTTTCACTTGGGTGAGGAGACTTTTGCTTCAAAGTCTAACGAGGAAGGAAAGACAAGGCAAATGAGTGGAAGAAATGTGAAAACAACAATGCTAATTAAGACAAGGGGAAGAGAAAGCAAGAGACTGGAACTTCAAAGAGTAAGGAAAAGGGCAGCAAATTCAGTGGCTATTTCATTTGTGATGGACCACACCGAGCAAGGGACTATCCAAAGAAGGCAGTGTTAAATGCTATGAGTGTCGCGGATAAGAGGGTTGCATTAGAGGCAATGACCAGCGACAACAAAGTGGCTGGAGTGAATGCAATTGTGGCTGATGAGAAAGGGGGTCAAGGGGCGTTGCTTGTCAACCCCTTAGGACTCATAAATTGAGCTAACCTCGACGAGGACGTCGAGTTTCAAAGGGTGCGAGTGGTTTGTTATCCCTCCGATAATTTTTCTCGACTTGACAACAAGAGTGTTTTCACGTGGCAGCAAAAGTGTTGCCAAGCTAAGGTGCTTGAGCAGCACCAAAGCAAAAATGGGAAACGAGCAAGTGATGTCCAAGGCTTTGACAGAGGCGAGGCAGCTTGGCAAGGGCTTAACAATGAGTTGCGGGCTAGGGATGGCACTTGATCATGGAAAAGGCATCAAGTCATGAGGAAGTGATGCCAAGGCAAGGCAAAAACGAAGTGGCAAAGGCAAGCCAAAGTGCAACGGAAAGGCAGTGTGCGGGCATATTTGGCATGGCATCAAGTTGCGGAAAAACACGCCAAGTTCGTGGGAAATGGCATGGGAAAGTTGAGGCTACAATGCAGCTGAGTACAAGGCATTGGCACCTGACTAAGGCCAAGGCACGAAATTGGGCAGCAAGCTTCAGATTGACAATGTCAAAGACGGTTACTAGCACATGTTGTGCACATGGGCAGCAGTTGAGACTTTGCTAAAATGTTGGCAGCAATGTTGCACGTTTTTCGGTCCATGATCCCACTATTATTTAGCATGATTTACATGATCCTAGTAGTTGGGGGTTGTCAACTACACTAGGCTAAAGTAGTGGCCTGAGTGGGCAAATGTATAAGCCTAAAAGTGGGTAAAGTGGACTGTCCCATGTTGTTATAAATGGGCAGCACCCTTTATGCTTTGAGTAAGAGAGAAAAACGTGTAGAGTGCATGTTTGAGTCTGTTTTCAAGAGTGAAAACGTCTAAGTCTAAGAGTAGTCTTGTGAGAAAAATTTGAGGGTCAAGAGTGATCTTCTTTGTACATGGTTGTACTTGAGTTTGAGTTTCTTTCTATGCTCGAGTTAAATACAAAGTTGGAAAAGATTTTTCATGTATATTGTTCCTCGTATTCACTTTAATTTATGTTGCCTTATTCATATTTTTGTTTCCTAAATCAGTGTCTAAACTTACTACGTTGAAGCTACCTAAAATAAACTAAGTCCAAAGTTGCTGGAATTTTGGCCAAGTGTTGGAGCAGGCTGAAGTCAAGTGTGAGACTTGGCTGCCGCACAGGCTATTTTAGGGTGACATAAAACGCGCCTGTGACACACTTACCATAGGGTTAAGAGTTTAGCACACGTGGGTGAGAGTGGAGAAGTAAAATGGTGATTCGTTTGACCTTAGTTACATAGGGGTCGGGTTAAAAGAAATTTGATTATGACCATAAAACTGAAGTGCAGTCCGCACTCTATTATCTTTACCCTCGTGTGCGCTTGTTAAAGTGTGGTCCATACTTTTAGTTGTGCTTCCGCAATTTGTACTTCAGAATCCACCTGCTTTCTGAACAATCTTTTGTGGTTGTAAGAATTGTGCGGCCACAAAATACCTCGCGCTATTTCCCGCACTCGTTCCTCAAAAGAGAAGAGAACTTGCAATTTTTCAGTTGTTCTTCTCCTAAGTTTGTTTGGATAGTTTTTACCCATTGTATTGTATCGTATTGTTACTTTAAATACGATGTTTGTTTTTATTGTTACTTAAATTTTATTGTATCATATCGTTAAATTTGTCATTACATAATGACAAAATGTCCCACTTTATGTAACGACCGATTTGGTGTGGTCGCGTCGTTACCTTGTCTTTTTCTCTCAATCTTACCCTTCGTTATTATTAAATAATTTTATTTTATTATTTACCTGCCGTTGTATACCATAATTTTATCATGTATCGTAATTTTTCTTTATAATATTGCAAGTTTATTCCTCATATTGTTGGTGCATGATATCATGAAACGATGACAAACGACACGATTTATCCAAATATTGTATTTATCAAACGATACAGTACAATACAATACAGTACGATACAATACATTATGAAATGATATGTAACAACCATCCAAACAAGGTGTAAAAGTCCGTTATGCAACATAATTGTATGGCTGCAATTATCATCGCACTTCCCTCTACACTGATTCTTGAAACGTTTAAACAGTGTATTATTATAAACTCTTCGTCAGTAGGTCAACTGCCTCTAACATGAACCATTGCGGTCAATAATTCTCAAAGTGCAGTTCACAATTCTGCTCTACTCCAGCCACATGCTACTATCAACCAAAACACAATACATCCACACAAAAATAAGTTGAACACATTAAAACAACTACACAATAAAAAAAACTCTCAATATTTTAAAAAAATGAAAATAAACAAGAAGCTAGGCTTGCCTCCCAAAAAACGCCTTATTTAACGTTCTGGCCCGATACAATGTCATTTCACTAGTTCATGAAGTAAAGGACCGCCACCACTTGGCTTTCACCAAATTTTTTTAAAGTAATATTTTACCCGATGACCATTTAATTTAAAGATTTTATCCTTTTCATTCTTCAAATCTAACCCACCATATTTGGTAATACCTACCACTTCAAATGGACCACTCCATTTTGACTGAAGCTTCCCAAAAAACATCTTTAACCTTGATTGAGCAACACTACTAAATTTCCGGCCTTGAAATCCATATTCCGAGTATACTTTTCATGAACATATTTCATCTTTTTCTTGTACAATGAAAATTTTCATAACTTTGATATCAGGATTCATCCAACTAATTCAAGTATGCAGCCCACAAGTTAGCGGCTACATCCCAATCATAACTATTTTAAAGCCCACATGACTTTGTGTTCCAATTGCGCCGGAAGATGGCAAGCCTTCTTAACACTAACTGATATGGGGACATCCCACTAGGTGTCTTGTAAGTCGTTCTATATGACCATATAGCATCATCAAGATTCGTGGACCAATCCATCTGATTAGATTTGACTATATTGGATAAAATACTCTTTATCTCCTAGTTGGACACTTTCAATTCCCACTTGCTAGTGGATGATAAAGGGGTTGTCACCATGTGAGGGACTCCATATATTCTACTAAATGCGTCAAAAGTCTTGTAATAAAAATGTGGCTCTACATCATTTATGATTGCCCATAGAGTCCCAAATCTTGTGAAGATGTTCTTTTTCAAGAAAGCTACCACACTCATAGTCTCATTGTTAGGTAAAAAGACGACTTCAATTCATTTAGATACATAATCCACCGCGACCAAGATGTAAGTGTTATCATAATAACTCCGAATGTTCCCATAAATTCAATACCCCAAACATCAAAAACATTAATCTCTAAGATAGTCTTAAGAGGCATTTCATGTTTTTTTGAACCACCGACTCAATGGCATTCATCACATATCTTCACCAAATCACTAGTATCCTTGTAAAGAGTAGGCTAATAAAATCCACAACTTAGGTTCTTTGTTGTCGCTCATGATCCACCATGTTGACCAATATAAGTCTAAGAACGACAAACCACAAGAATGTCACTCTTCTCATCGTCTGGAACGCATCTCCTTATTATTCCATTTGTGCAAATCTGAAAAAAGGACAATTCATCCCAATAGTAATCCTCACAATCTCTTTTTACCTTCTTCCTTCGATTTAAAGTGAACTCCTTCAAAATAATATTGCTAGCAATGTAATTATCCAAAGCCGCATACAACGGTATCTCTATCATAAAAAGTGTTAAGAGTTTCTCACCAACAAAAGAGTTATTGATCTCAAGGCCATCATGTGACCTCCCTTCTTTCTCCAGACAAGACAAGTGTTTTGCCACTTGATAATCACTTCCCTTATTGTCATCGATCTCAATGTCAAATTCTTGAAAAAAGCACCCATATCATTAATCCTGCTTTGGACTTCTTCTTGCTCATAAGATACTAAAATGTTGATGATCCGTGTGCACAATAAACATGGCACCAATCAGGTAAGGATGGAACTTTTCAATAGTAAATACAATAACAAGAAATTCATTCTCTGTAATCATGTAATTGACTTGAGAATTGTTTATGGTTACGGGGTAAAAGGTCTTATGGACTCTTTACTCCAAAACAGCTCCCACTATAATATCACTAGCATCACACATGAACTCGAATGATTTTAACTCCAATCCGGGGACATGATAATGGAGCTGGTCAACTTGATCTTCCATTCTTCAAGGCTTATGCATTCATTGTTGAAATTTAACCTTGCATCTTTCTCAAGTAGCTTGCATATAGGGTTCACAACATTAGAAAAATCTTTGATGAATTTTCGATAAAAATCCCCTTGGCCTAAGAAATTCCGCACACCCTTCACCAATGTTGGAGGTATAATCTTTGAAATCACTTGAATTTTAGATTTACGAACTTAGGTACCATTCTTCGAGATTTTATGGCTAGCCTTCCTCAACTATGAAGTGGCAATTTTCTCAATTAAGTACCAAGTTTGTTTCCTCACATCTAGCCATCACCTTGTCTAAGTTAGGAAGACAATAATGAAATGATTCCTCTACCACCAAAAATTTATCCACAAAGACTTCGATGTACTTCTTTACCATATTCATAGAGATAGCCATCATACACTATTAAAATATCGTTGATGCACTGCACAAATCAAAGGGCATCCGCTTGAAGGCAAAAGTATTATATGGATATGTAAAAGTGATATTCTCTTGATCTTCCTATAAAATAAGGATTTGTTTGTATCTGCAATAGTCATCTAGAAAGAAATAAAAAATATGCACGACCAATCTATCAAGCATTTGGTTCATGAATAGAAGAGGGATGTGGTCCTTCCTTGTAATATTGTTGAACTTCCGTAAATCCATATAAAATCTCCACCCAATTACCATTATTGTAGGGATAAATTCATTTTTGTCATTTGTATTAATCGTCATATCCCCCTTATTTGACACACATTGGACCGGTGATGTTCATGAACTATCATATATGAGGTACACAACCCCGAAATCCAACCATTTAATAATATCCTTATTTATCACCTCTTGCACTGCTTAATTAAGTCTCCTTTGATGTTTAATCGAAGAACTACCACTATCTTCCAATTTTATCTTGTCCATCAAAAGTATGAATCTTATACCCGGAATATCCATCAAAGTCTACCCTATAGATTTCTTCCTCGTTTGTAGAACCATCAAAGTATAATCTACATGCACATTAGTCAAATAAGAAGAAAGAATAATTAGTAAAGTAGAACAAGAGCCAATAACCTCATATTGAAGGTATGATGGCAATGGCTTAAACTCCAAGGTATGTGGCTCTTCAATTGATGGCATTGTAAGATGGGTCTTCCATAACCTCATAATTTTCATGATGTATAGTTATATGAAACCATCCCTTTCAGTTAGTAGGCAGCCCATGAAGCTATCAATTTTATCATCATCAAACTTTAGCAAGACAACTTTAAAAATATCACCCTCATTTATCGTAGCACTAGTCTCATAATTATTACATCGACCACAAGTCCATAAAAGAGCACACCTCATTGCTATTTGGTTGATGCATAGACTTAAATAGATGAAATACCACTTGTTCATCACCAACTCAGAAAGTGAGTTCTTCGGCTTTAACATCACAAAGAGTCTTTCTCGTATCAAGGAATAGTCTCCCAAGAATAATTGGGCCTTCATAGTCCACTTCACAATCTAGAATAACAAAGTTGGTGGGAAGAATGAATTTATCAGCTTGAATAAATACATTTTCAATCACCCCCGATGGTCTTTCTATTATGTGGGCGGCCATTTGTAACCTTATGAATTTGAGTCTTTGTTTCCCAAACAACAATATTTTGAAAACAAAAAATGACATGAAGTTTATACTTGCTCCAAGATCACATAGGACTTTAGCAAAATCGACACTTTCAATAGTGCATGGAATGATAAAAGCATCGGGATCCTCCAATTTCGGAGACATAGAATTAACAATAACACCTAATGAGTAACCATGACTCTTTAAAAGTTTATCGATATCTTCTTGATCACAAGATCTTTCATGAATTTGGTATAGCCGAATATTTGCTTCAAAGCTTCTACCAATGGCGCATTAATAGATAAATCCTTTACATTTGTACGAAAATTTTGAATTAGTTATCACAACTTGGAAATCCTTTGAGGACAAAGAGGGGGAGGCTTTGGCAAAGATGTTTTGGCCTTTCGCAATACCAACTTCAGTATATCAGTTACATGATCTCTAGATAGGTTCATCTCCTCTTGAATCATCATGAATGACAATTTAAACTTTATCACTTGCTTGAGCACCATCATTTGGAACTTCATTATCTTGTATCGCATGGTCATAATCGACAATCCTTTTTCCATTTTGCCTTGTTGCATCCCCACCTTTTCTACTCTTGGTAACAACCATCATAGCATGTCCTATGTTTTTACCGCCTTTTGGATATTCCATAGTGTCTCTTGGTAATGCCCCCTTAGGCCTAGTATTAATAATTTTGAGAGATTTATCCCATTTGAATTTCAGGATTCCGAATAAAAATAGTGTGAGAAGAAAGATGAACATCTGAATCCATATTCTTCTCCATCAAATGCTTGAACATATGCTCAATCATACCCATATCATTTCTTGGAGAAACTGAACCTTATGAATGATAAGGATGATGGTTGTCTAACTGTTAGTATATTGGAGGTCTTTGAAAGCCGAAACCTCTATTGGCATGATTGTTATTTGTTGGATCAACAAGCTGAGTGGTTTTGAAGATTGACAATGGAGCTCAGAGTCGAACCAACTCCATCACTGGAGACACAGACACATGCAGAGTTAAGGGCACGTGAGGTGCACAAGCAAGAGATAAACAAAAATCTGTGATATAAAGAGATATCTCCTGATCGAAAAGGTTGCAAATTGATAAGGAGATGGACTCCTTATTCATTAAGAACAGAATCAAGATAAGGGAGGATTTAGGTAGTTGAGATCAACTAGAACTCTTCCACCAAGGAAGAGTAGCATCTAAATTCTAGTGTATCTCCTTAACTACTAAATCCTATATATTGTTCAGTGTTCTTATTGTACAGGTACGCAAAAACACAGAAGCAAAACAAGAATTGAGAGCAAAATTACAACAACAATTTTGCAAGCAGTTCGTGTGAGAATCGAGTGTGAGACTCTGAAGCTACTTGAATCAGCTAGAAGAACCAGTTCCATCTGTGGTCTTTTAGTTTAGTTTATTTGTAGTAGGTGATTTCAAATTGTACCTTGTGGCTTTATCTAGAAGCAATTGTAATAGGTACTGAGTTTTCAAGTTAGAGTTAATTTGAAGATTGTCACAAATAGCTAGATGCTAGTTTGCCACAAGGGGATTATAGTTAATCCCTAGGCTTAGAAAAGAGTTTATTTTGTAAATGCTGTTTGGCTCATTGATTTAATGAAGAGTTTGGAAAAATTCTACTGGGAAGTAGGTCGTGTTTTTTTCACCTTTTGAGCCAGGTGTTTTACACGTAAAATCATTGTGTTCTATAAATTCTGCATTTATTATTCCGCAAACTGTAGGACTCGGAACACGTAGAAGAACCTGGTCCTTCTATTACTGCTGCACGCAAAAATTGGATACCACACAAATCACCCCCCTCTTGTGTGGTATTGACGTTTGGAACATCAATTGGTATCAGAGCAGTTTATCCTTGAAGAGGCTAACACCTTAGAAAAAGATCAAAATGAGTGCACCACCTGGGAACTGGGAAGAACAATCAACTGCTAGGCCACCACTCTTCAATGGCCTGTATTACTCCTGGTGGAAGAACAGGATGAAAGATCACTTAATTGGGGAAGGCTATGAATTATGGGACATAGTCACTGACGACCCTCTGGCCACCATGAAGAAGACTGCTGAAGGATTAGAAGTTCCAAAGACAAGTGATGACTGCACTGCTGAAGATTTGAGAAAATGGGAAAAGAATTCAAAAGCCAAGAAGTGGCTTGTGTGTGGACTTGGTCCAGATGAGTACAACAGGATTCAAAGTTGTACTACTGCCAAGGAAATTTGGGACACTCTGCAAGTGGCTCATGAAGGGACTGCACAAGTAAAAAGATCCAGAGGTACATTACTATACTCTCAATATGAGAATTTCTCTATGAAGGAAGGAGAAACCATTCAAGAGATGTACACTAGGTTCACTACTTTGACAAATGAACTAATGTCTCTTGGAAGGATTATTCTTGAAGAAGACAAGGTTGAAAATATCTTGACAAGGGTTTTGCCAATCTCTTGGGAAAGTAAGATCACTGCAATTCAGAAATCCAAGAACATGGCAACCCTCAGGTTGGATGAGCTAATTGGAAATCTCACTGCCTATGAACTTAGAAGGCAGACAATGAAGATGGATTCTCCCAAGAAAGAAAGAAGTCTGGCACTGAGAATCAGTAAGGGAAAAGAACTGGAGGAAGATGAGATGGCTATGACCACCAAGGAATTCAGAAACTATCTCATTAAGAAAAAGGGCATCTCAAGAGGTGGAAACTACAACAAGGTAAAGGCTCTGGAAAAACCCACCAACGAGGGATGCTACAAATGTGGAAAAACTGATCATCACATCAAGAACTGTCCTCAGTGAGAAGTGGAATGGAAAAGGGAAATATCTAAAAGAAGGAACCGGAAGAAGGAACTGGTTCATCCCAAGAAAACATCAACAAAAGCTATGGTTGCTGCGTGGGGGAGAAAGCTCAGATGAAGAATCAGATGATGAAGATGGAGATGAACAAGCACTCATGGCTATTGGTGAATCAGATGAGGAACCAGAGGTAAGTATATCTCATCTCAAAAATAAGATTAAGTTCCTATCTAAAGAAAAACTCTCTAAACTATTACTTGATTTCATCGATGATTCTGAAGAAATAAATAAAGAGAAGGAACAACTGTCTAAGGAGCGTGTAATGTTAAAAGAAAAGTGTAAGAACCTGGAGCTCAGAGTAAGTGAATCTGTGAGTGAAACCATTGCTCTGAAGAACCAGGTTCATCCACTTGAAACAAATGTCCTAGAGTTAAAATCTGAAAATTTAAAACTGAAACTAGGAACCAGTAAGAAGACAGCTGACAACTCTCAACTCATCTAAGAATAAACTGTAGGAAGACTAAAGGATGAGTTGTATAAGAAATATGAACAAATAAGAGTATTGAAGGAGGAACTTGGTAAGGTTAAGCATGAATTGGACAGAACTTGCAAATGGAATAAATCCCCTGATGCCTTAACATGGCTACGAGAAAATCATAGTAGCAACAGAAGAGGACTTGGATTTGAGAGTCAACTGCCTAAATGAGCTCCCAAAAGCAAGTACCTCAGACTTCCTGAGAACATAATTTGTACTCATTATGGTAAGACTGGTCACTACAAAATTGAATGCAATGCAAAAGAGCAGGTAAGTCAAAAGAATAAAAAATTTGTTCGAAAGAAAAGGTGGCTACCAAATTGGGCTAAAAGGAACTTAATTCATCCTTTTTCTTATCGAAAGGGACCCAAACTAGTTTGGGTTCCTAAGACTAACCTCTGATTTGCTTTTGTAGGTTCAAGTGAAAGGGAGTAGTCAAATATGGTACATGGATAGTGGCTGCTCAAATCACATGACTGGGAACAAGGAACAGTTCCTTTCACTTGAGAACCTCAAAAGAGGAAATGTCTCCTTTGGAAATGGAAAGAAAGGTGAAATCATTGGGATTGGTAAGGTAGGTAAGGATGACACACGTTACATTGAGAATGCCTACTTGATAGACGACTTGAAATATAGCCTGATCAGTGTGTCACCACTGTGTGACAGAGGTAACCTGGTTGCATTCACTTCTACAAAATGCTTTGTAATTAATCTTATCACTAACAAGATTGTTCTGCAGGGAAAAAGAGTGAATAATATTTATATCATAGACTCGTCCACTCTATTAGAAAACGAATTAACATGCATGAGTGTGCAGGACAACGATCCCCTCCTTTGGCGCAAGAGACTTGGACATGCCAGTCTAAATCAACTGAACAAATTATTCTTTAAGGACTTGGTGATAGGCCTCCCTAACATTAAGTTCAAGGAAGACAAAGTTTGTGAGGCTTGTGCAAGGGGGAAGCAAGTAAGATCTTCTTTCAAAAGCAAGAAAATGATAAGCACCACCAGGACGTTGGAACTAGTCCATATGGATCTATGTGGACCCATGAGAACACTAAGCAGATGTCACGACACAAATTTCCCTCTGTTGGGTATCGTGATGGCACCTAGTCTTTGGGACTAGGTAAGCCTAACAGTTAATGAATAACAACAATAATAAAAAGGAAACTAACAGTCTCGATATAGAAATCTTGAAAGAATTTACAATGTTTTCCCAAAACCCGGTAATACAAGTCATAAGCTCTACGAATCTTCTACAACTTCTAAATACAACTGTTTGGAAATAAATACAACAATGTATAAATAGTAAATACAAATACGGTGACTCCGAAGCCTGCGAACGCAACAACAGGTTACCTTGAGTCTCCTCGGCAATCATCCACACATCTACTAACGATAAATACCTGGATCTGCACACAAAAATGTGCAGAAGTGTAGAATGAGCACACCACATCGATGCCCACTAAGTATCAAGACTAACTCCGATGAAGTAGTGATGAGGACTAGTCAAGACACCACTGGTATAACAAATAAACTAACATGAATGTAGGGATAGCCGAACACTACATATATCTAAGACTTCACGGAATAATATACAACTATGACAATAAAATGCGGAAGGAAATTACAGAAATTAACCAACGCAACAACATGAAAATACACAGAAAGATGGACAGCAAAACAACCCAAACCGGAAGAAAAACACATCACAATAGAGAACACCAACAACTCAACTCTGCGTCCGTTTGTTCACATCGAGCCTTAGCCATTAAAATCAATAAACTGGTGGAAACCTTTTTAACCACAGTTCATATTGAAAACTTTTAAAAATATGTTCATTTCAGTATAAAAAGATCTCCTTTGAAAACATACTCTCTCTCTCTCTCTCTCTCTCTCTATATATATATATATATATATATATATATATTTAATATGGAGGAATACTTAAAACATAGTCTCTTTCAAAATACGAAGTTTCCAAATATGACTTCCCAATAAATGGCTTCCAAATATCATTTTATGCAAGACAAATGCTTTTCAAATATACCTTCGAAATAAAAGTCCTTCAGACATAATCTCTTCGAAACCATAACTTTTCAATAATACTTTTCAATAAAATCTCTTGATCACAATCTCCTCAAGATAAATCTACTGGAACTCAGAAATTTGCCATGCAGTATAAGAGGAATCTCAAGTCTTGACAATAAACGGGTAATCTTTGACTTGTTTAATTAGATGGGAGGGGTATCTCTTAGTGTAAATTGTGTTGGCTTGCCTAACCCTGCCGTTGGGCGCCATCACGACTCAGATTAGGATCCTGGGTCGTGACAGGATGTAGGTCCGTTGTGTTATTTGTGACATGCCTGCAAAATTTCACGTCATTCCAGGTTGAATTGATAGATTTCGACGAGAGTTTTGATAATTGAAGTTTTGAAAATTCATATGTTTGATTTTCGGTTTGATTCGCTGTTTTAATGTTGTTTTATCTGTTTTGAAACCTCGAGCGAGTCCGTGTTAGGTTATATGACTTGTGTGTGTGGTTGAACTGGGTCCATGGGCCTCGGGTGTGTTACGGATAGGCTTCGAGTCAATTTTCCTCATTTTCCACTGTTGAACCTGTCATTTGGTTCCCTTCTATGCAATCGCATAGGAGGAGTCGCGATCGCATAGTATTATTCTGACCCCCCCCCCCCCCCCTTTCCCCCCCCCCCCCCAGCTTTCCTTCTATGCGATTGCATAGAGGTAATCACGATTTCATAGTGTTACATTGGACCCCCTGTTTCTTTTTCTTCACTATGATCGCACAGTTACATTCGCGATCGGCAAGCCTACATCCCCCTTCTACACGTTCGCATTCTCACTGTCGTGAACGCACAGTGCAAATTGGCCAGCAACATTTTTCTATTATGCGATCGTATCTTTTGGTTAGCGATCGCAATGTTCAAATAACTGGGCAG
This sequence comes from Nicotiana undulata, assembly GCA_005239495.1. NCBI lineage: Eukaryota > Viridiplantae > Streptophyta > Magnoliopsida > Solanales > Solanaceae > Nicotiana > Nicotiana undulata. Next base: position 31,905 of record ML282363.1, on the reverse strand, counting down.
ACAGAATATAATCCAAAAACGAGGGTTAAGACATTTTTAACATATTTAGACTTCTAGAGCTCGGTTCTTGGCGATTCTTTGAGGGTTTTTCACACAAATCGAATGGGTAAGTGTTCTTCCACTAGAATTAAATATATTTCATGAATTAGTTCTTGTTTTTATAATCTCTTGATCACAATCTCCTCAAGTCACCTTCTGAATGACATGGACAGATAAATATAACAAAAGAACTCCGGGGTGCTGCTAGGAAGTCGCGGGGAAAGCAGCTCACCGTGAAGTATGACCACGCTATCAATATCCAGCACCGGCCTGATAGTCAGACGTGCCAGCCACCGGACCTGTACAGTCAAGTACGTAAAAGAAAGGAAAGTGCAGCATGAGTACATATTAAATAAATATGTACCCAGTGAGTATCCCGCCTAAACTCGAAGAAGTCGTGACGAGAGGTCGACTCGATACTCACTAAGGTCCAGCAGTAATAACTTATGATAGAATATGATGAAATACAGTAGGCATGTCAGGGAAATAAGCATCAAGTACATATATCAAAAGCAGAAAAAAAATCCCAATAATTATTGAACTAAGCAATAAAGCACTTTCAAGAGTAAGACCACTGAACGAAACAATAATCACAAATTCTTAGATCCGTCGTGGCGTACGGCCCGGTCCCATAAGGTACCTTCAACACTGCCGTGGCGTACGACCCGATCCCATATATTTCATAATTTCTTTTCAATTCCGCCGTGGCGTACGGCCCGCTCCCATATATTTCACAATTTCTTTTCAATTCCGCCATGGCGTACGACCCGCTCCCATATATTTCACAATTTCTTTTCAATTCCACCGTGGCGTACGGCCAGCTCCCATATATTTCACAATTTCCTTTCAATTCCGCCGTGGCGTACGACCCGCTCCCATATATTTCACAATTTCCTTTCAATTCCGTCGTGGCGTACGGCCCGCTCCCATATATTTCACAATTTCTTTTCAATAAAGCTCCAGAAGAACAACACGATGCAAAACATAATTTCATAGTACATATGGCGTTACAATAAATCATATGAAGCATTACAAAGAAAACATATTTAAGGCATTACAAAAAAAGCGTACAAGGCATTATGGGAAAGCATACAAGGCATGATGTGGGCCTAACTACCCGGACATAACAATAATAGCCGCTACGTACGGACTCTCGTCACTTTACGTATCCCCCAAACAATTTACACATAGAAAATACATCACCTATGGGGACAATTCCCTCTTACAATGTTAGAAAGGAGACTCACCTCGTGTCGAATCTGCCCTTCGGACCACAATTGCGCCCGAAACTCCGAACTCTATACCCGAGGACTCGCAACTAGTCAAAAGGTGTGAAATAAGATCAATGCATGCACAATGCGAGAAATTATCCTATTTATTCAATAAAATCGCTATTCTTGACGAATTCCCAATTTCCAACCCTGGCCTCTCATGGTCGCATTCCGAAAATTCTCGAAGGAATCGCTCACCCATAGCCTAAGGATCACTAAGGTGTGATTTCTACTTGAATTCATGGCCTAAAATGGAAAATTACAAAATCCTTAAGAACCCTAAAATTACTACCTAATTCTATGATTTTTAGATTATTTAGTAGTGAATTTAACTAGGAATTAATGTTAAAGCTATAGGATTATGGGGTTTAACTTACCTCTTACAGTGGGTGGTCGTGGGAGATGCTTCCCAAGCTTGGATCCTCTCTAATGGAAGTTGATGGTAGGTAAAATGAAGAAAAACCCGTAATTTGGACATTTAAAAGGGGCTGACAACAGTGATTTCCGCACCTGCGACCTTGGGACCGCAGGTGCGGTCCCGCACCAGCGAGCAAAATCACCGCCCCTGCGGAAAAGGGCCTAGGACCCTAGCATCGCGCCTGCGGAGAAGCAGTCCGCGCCAGCGGTCCCGCTCTTGCGGCCTGGAGCTCGCACTTGCAGACTTTGGGCAAGGGGGCTGAGGTCGCGCCTGCGGAGGGGTTTCCGCACCAGCGGACCCGCCCCTGCGGAATTTGTTCCGCACCAATGGAGGCTCCGCACCTGCGAGGCTGGAACCGCAGGAGCGGTCCCGCACCTACGGCTGGGCAACCGCACCTGCAGTCACACCAGCAACAACGCTACCAGCAGTTGTTTTAGCTTGTTTTTGGCCTCGTGTGGTGTCCGGGAGGCACCTAGGCCCACCCGAGCCCCCGTCCAAATATACCAACAAGTATGTATTCATGATACGGACTCGCTCGAACTTCCGAAACATGGAAAATGACAACGAAACTCAAAATTCCACCCCAAAACCAAATTGAATCAAAACTTAAGAACTTGAAATTCTATAATTCACTTCAATGCGCCGAACCGGCCTAAACTACTCGGTATGACTTCAAATTTTGCAGACAAGTTATAAATGACATGACAGAACTATTCCCGGTCTCGGAGTTTCATTCGGACCTCGGGAACATAAAATCACCTTTCAAGCCAAATTTCAAATTCTTTAAAAACCTCAAAACTTCATTAACTCCAATTTTCATCATTTTGATCTGAAACCAATCAAATCAAGTCCGTTTCTTACCAAATTTTGCAGATAACTTATATAACACATATTGAACCTGTTCCGGGCTCCGAAATCATAATACGGGCCCAACAGCACAGGTTTCATATTAAGGTTCATTTTCATAAGCCTTTAATATTTTCATAAAATAATTTTTCTTTAAAAATTCATTTCTCAGACTTGGGTCCTCAGAATTCGATTCCGGGCATGCGTCCAAGTCCCATATTTTCCTACGGACCTTCCGGGACCGTCGGATCACGGGTCTGGGTCTGCTTACCAAATATGTTGACCAAAGTCAACTTTATTCAATTAATTATCCAAAATTTAACTCTTAATCAAGTTTCCACATAAAGGCTTCCCGGCTACGCGCCCGGGTTGCGCACGCACATCGAGGTGAGATTAATGGAGGCTTTCGGGGCCTCGGAACACAATCATAATTAGATGCACATAAGATGACCCCTTTTTGGGTCATCACAATCTCCCCCTCTAAAACAAACGTTTGTCCTCTAACGGACGTAGAGTCGTACCTGATGTGCCGAATAGATGTGGATACATGCTCTGCATGTCCTCCTCGGACTCCCAAGTCGCCTCACCGACTGGTTTGCCCCTCCACTGGACCTTTATAGCAGAAATTCTCTTAGACCTCAACTGGCGATCATGCCTATCAATAATAACGATTGGCTCCTCCTCGAACCCCAACTTCTCATCTAACTGAATAGTGCTTAAATCAATCACGTGAGAGAAATCGGCATGATATCTTCGGAGCATGGATACATGAAACACCGGATTAACTCTCGATAAGGCGGGAGGTAAAGCGAGCTCATAAGCAACCTCCCCGACTCGCCTCAACACCTCGAAAGGGCCTATAAACCTGGGGCTCAGCTTGCCCCTCTTCCCGAATCTCATAACGTCCTTCATCGGCGAAATCTTCAACATAACCTTATCTCCCTCCATAAATGTTACATCACGCGCCCGTTGATCCGCGTAACTCTTCTGTCTGGAGTGAGTTGTACATGGCCTTTCTTGAATAATCTTCACCTTTTCCAAGGCATCTCTCACCAGATATGTACCATATAGCTTGGCCTCGCCAGGCTCAAACCACCCAATCGGAGAACGACATAGCCGACCATATAAAGCCTCGAATGGAGCCATCTCGATGTTGGAATGATAACTGTTATTGTATGCAAACTCTGCCAAAGGCAAGAATTGGTCCCATTGACCGCCAAAATCAATCGCACAAACCCTGAGCATATCCTCCAAAATCTAAACTGTACGCTCCGACTGACCATCAGTCTGAGGGTGAAATGCTGAGCTGAGATCTATCTGAGTGCCCATCTCACTGTGCAATGCTCTCCAGAAATGCGAGGTGAACTGAGGACCTCGATCTGATATAATGGACACAGGAACACCGTGCAATCGAACTATCTCCCGAACATAAATCTGGGCCAGCCTCTCCGTAGTATAAGTAGTAGCCACAGGAATGAAATGCGCCGATTTGGTCAACCTATCCACAATGACCCAAACCGCGTCAACCTTCCGCAAAGTCCGAGGCAACCCAACCACAAAGTCCATGGTGATGCGCTCCCATTTCCACTCAGGAATGGGCATCTGCTGAAACAGGCCTCCTGGCCTCTGGTGCTCGTACTTGACCTGCTGACAATTGAGACACCTAGCCACAAACTGCACTATATCTTTCTTCATCCGCCTCCACCAGTAGTGCTGCTTCAAATCACGGTACATCTTTGTCGCACCCAGATAAATAGAATACCGAGAACTGTGGGCCTCTTCCAAAATTCTCTTCCTCAAGCCATCAATATTAGGAACACATAAACGGCCCTGGAGCCTCAAGACACCATCCTCGCCTAAAGTAACCGCCTTGGCCCTGACTTGGACCACTGCATCCCGAAGCTCTGCAAGCCGNATCTTTTAACAACTCAAGCCACCTCCGCTGCCTCAAGTTAAGGTCCCTCTGCTTAAGCAAGTACTGTAGGCTGCGGTGGTTAGTATAGACCTCACAAGATACACCATATAGGTAATGCAGCCATATCTTTAAAGCATGAACAATCGCCGCCAACTCCAAATCATGCACAGGGTAATTCGTTTCATGAACCTTCAGCTGTCGCGAAGCATAAGCAATAACCCTGCCGTCCTGCATCAGCACACACCCCAACCCAACGCGTGAACCGTCGCAAGACACGGTATACATCCCAGAACCGGAAGGCAATGACAGAATTTGTGCTCAGGTCAAAGCTGACTTGAGCTTCTGAAAGCTCACCTCACACTCGTCGGACCACCGAAACGGGGCGTTCTTCTGAGTCAATCTGGTCAGTGGGGATGCAATAGAGGAGAACCCTTCCACGAATCGGCGATAATAGCTTGCTAGGCCCAAGAAACTCTTGATCTCTGTAGCTGAAGTAGGACGCGGATAGCTCTGAATCGCCTCAATCTTCTGAGGATCAACCTTGATACCTTCCATGGATACTACATGCCCCAAAAATGCCACGGAATCTAACCAGAAATCACACTTGGAGAACTTACCATACAACTTCTGTTCCTGCAAGGTCTGGAGCACAACTCTCAAGTGCTGCTCATGCTCACCCAGGCTCCGGGAGTAAATCAAGATGTCATCAATGAAAATGATGACGAAGGAATCAATATACGGTCTGAATACCCTATTCATCAAGTCCATGAATGTTGCGGGGGAATTAGTCAAACCAAAGGACATCACCAGGAATTCAAAATGGCCATATCTGGTACGAAATGCAGTCTTCGGAACATCTGAAGCCCGAATCCTCAGCTGATGATAACCCGATCTCATGTCAACCTTAGAAAACACACGAGCACCCAGTAACTGATCAAACAAATCATCGATGCGCGGCAGAGGATACTTATTCTTTATGGTTACTTTATTTAGCTAGCGATAGTCAATGCACCTCCGCATAGACCCTTCCTTCTTCTTCACAAATAAGACAGGAGCACCCCACGGCGACACACTCGGCCTGATGAACCCCTTGGCCAACAACTCCTCAAGCTGCTCCTTCAACTCCTTTAGCTCCTTAGGAGCCATACGATAAGGGGGAATGGAAATAGGCTGAGTATCTGGAGCCAAATCAATACAGAAGTCAATATCACGATCTGGAGGCATGCCTGGAAGATCCGAAGGAAACACATCCAGAAACTCTCGAATAACAGGCACTGAATCAATGGTAGGAGACTCGACGGTGGTGTCCCGCACATAAGAAAAGTAGGCCAAACAACCCTTCTCGACCATATGCCGAGCCTTTAGGAAGGAAATAACCCAGATGGAGGCACTAGCTAAAGAACCCTTCCATTCTAGTCTAGGCGATTCAGGCATGGCTAAAGTGACTGTCTTGGCATGGAAATCTAACACAGCATGATAAGGAGATAGCCAATCCATGCCTAGGATAACCTCAAAATCAATCATATCCAGCAATAAAAGATCTGATATGGTATCAAAACCGCAGAAAGTGACCACACAAGACTGGTAGACCCGGTCGACCACCACAGAATCACCCACAGGAGTGGACACACATAAAGGAGAACACAAGGACTCCTGAGGGATATCCAGAAAATGAGCAAATAGTACGGATACATAGGAATACATGGACCCTGGATTAAATAGTATCGAAGCCTCCCTACCACATACTGAGATAATACCTGTGATTACAGCGTTTGAGGCCACTGCATCCGATCTAGACAGAATGGCATAAAATATGGCTAAGGCTCCTGAAGACTGAACTCCCCCAGAGTGAACAGGAACTAACTGACCTCCTCTTGACTGGCCTCCCCCTCTAGGACGACCCCTGCCGACCTGTCCTCCACCTCGAGGCGGCCGGACTGCTGGTGCTGAACTCCTAGGCTGATAACTGTGCTGCACTGCCTTGCCCCAATACTTGGGACAAAACCTCAATGTATGACCCGACTCCCCATACTCGAAACAACCTCCTGGTGCTACAGCCTGCTGCCCGAAAGAGGAAGAACCTTGAATAGCTGGAGGGCGGTGTGAACCCTCTGGTAAGGCACTGAAATAGGATCTAGAGGATCTCTGATGACTGGAATAACTATTGGGTGCACCCTGGGTGGCTGGGGGACGATAGGAACGCTCTGGCATAGCGCCGAACTGAGGCCTCGCTGAAATTCCCTTGGGAGGTAGTGGAGGTGTTGAATATGAGGGCCTACTGAACTGGCCGCCTCCAACTGACCTCTACCCCTAGCTGTAGCACCCCTGAAGTCACCTGTGAATCTGGCCCTCTTGTCCTGCTGACCTGGCAGACCCTGCTCCCTGCTCCTCATACGGTAACCCTCAATCCGTCGAGCTATCTCGACTACAAGCTGGTATGGGGTACCCATCTCTACCTCTCTGGCCATAGAGGCCCTAATACCTGGATGCAAGCCTGCCACAAACCGCCGCACCCTCTCGGCATCAGTAGGCAATATCATAAGGGCATGGCGAGACAACTCGGAGAATCTAGCCTCGTAATCAGTCACTGACATCTGCCCCTGCTCTAGTCGCTCAAACTGACCCCGTAGCTCCTCCCTCTCAAAAGGTGGAATGTATCTGTCTAGAAATAACTGAGCGAACTGATCCCAGGTGACAGGAAGAGAATATGCTGGCCTGCTGAGAATATATGACTGCCACCACCTGCGAGCTCTGCCCTCTAACTGAAATGTGGTGAAATCCACTCCATGGGACTCCAAAATCCTCATGTTGTGCAGTCTGTCCCTGCACCTATCAATAAAATCCTGAGCATCCTCTCCCCGCTCACCCCCGAAGACTGGAGGGCGAAGTCGGGTCCATCTATCCAACATCTTCTGCTGGTCACCCTCTGCAACTGGCCTGGGCTCTAGGGCTGCTACTATGGGCTGAACCCCTCCCACGGGCTGTGTGCCCGGGGTATGACGTGCTGCTCCTGCCTGACCTATGGCCTGAGTGGTAGGAGTCTGGACTCCCCCTCCCGTCTGAGAAGTAGCAGGGTCGGTTGGAAATAAACCATCCTGAGACATAGTGTCCATGAATCTCAGCATACGGCCCATGACCTCCTGGAAGCCTGGCCCCGTCATGAAATCCACTGGAGCAGGTGCTACTGGAGGCACCTCATCCTGCTCCTCCATAATAGGGTCCTCTGGTGGTGCCACTGGCGTAGCTCTGGGACGCCCTCGTCCCATGCCTCGAGCAGGTGCTCTGCCCCTGCCTCTACCCCGACTTTCGGCAGCCAGGGCAGCGGCCTCTCCCGGACCAGGAACATTGGATGCACGCGTCCTCACCATCTGTGAGAGAAATAGAAGAATAAGTTTGAGTACATCATAGATTGAACGACAGAATATGAATAAAGGGAAGTTTCCTAACACCCCATAGCCTCCCGAAGATAAGTACAGACGTCTCCGTACCGATCTGCAAGACTCTACTAGGCCTGCCCGTGACTCGTGAGACTTTCGTGAACCTAGGGCTCTGATACCACGTTGTCACGACCCAGGATCCTAATCCGAGTCGTGATGGCGCCCAACGGCGGGGTTAGGCAAGCCAACACAATTTACACTAAGTGATACCCCTCCCATCTAATTAAACAAGTCAAAGATTACCAGTTTATAACGACCAACATGATACCAGCCTTAAGTGAAGGTAAAGTCATAGTAGATACAAAGCCGAAATAATGCGTACACATAGATATACATCTCAAAACCCCAAAAATATACACCGCGTGTGTGCCAGGAACTAGTGTCACGAGTGTCATGGGCAACTACTGAATATACAAAGACTACAATATATACAGAGTCTCCGTCTGAATGACATGGACAGAGAAATATAACAAAAAAACTCCAGGGTGCTGCTAGGAAGTCGCCGGGAAAGCAGCTCACCGTGAAGTTTGACCACGCTATCAATATCCAGCACCGTCCTGATAGTCAGACGTGCCAGCCTCCGGACCTGTACAGTCAAGTACAGAAAAGAAAAGAAAGTGCAGCATGAGTACATATTAAATAAATATGTACCCAGTGAGTATTCCGCCTAAACTTGAAGAAGTAGTGACGAGAGGTCGACTCGATACTCACTAAGGTCCAGCAGTAATAAATTATGATAGAATATGATGAAATACAGTAGGCATGTCAGGGAAATAAGCAACAAGTACATATATCAAAAGCAGGAAAAAAATCCCAACAATTATTGAACTAAACAATAAAGCACTTTCAAGAGTAAGACCACCAAACAAAACAATAATCACAAATTTTTAGATCCGTCGTGGCGTACGGCCCGCTCCCATAAAGTACCTTCAACACTGTCGTGGCGTACGGCCCGATCCCATATATTTCATAATTTCTTTTCAATTCCGCCGTGGCATACGGCCCACTCCCATATATTTCACAATTTCTTTTCAATTCCGCCGTGGCGTACGTCCCGCTCCCATATATTTCATAATTTCTTTTCAATTCCGCCGTGGCGTACGACCCGCTCCCATATATTTCACAAATTCTTTTCAATTCCGCTGTGGCGTACGGCCCGCTCCCATATATTTCACAATTTCCTTTCAATTCCGCCGTGGCGTACAACCCGCTCCCATATATTTCACAATTTCCTTTCAATTCCGCCGTGGCGTACGTCCCGCTCCCATATATTTCATAATTTCTTTTCAATAAAACCTCAAAAGAATAACACGATGCAAAACATAATTTCATAGTACATATGGCGTTACAATAAATCATATTAAGCATTACAAAGAAAACAAATTTAAGGCATTACAAGAAAAGCGTACAAGGCATTATGGGAAAGCATACAAGGCATGATGTGGGCCTAACTACCCGGACATAACAATAATAGCCGCTACGTACCAACTCTCANTACCCCTCGGACCACAATTGCGCCCGAAACTCCGAACTCTATACCCGAGGACTCGCAACTAGTCAAAAGGTGTGAAATTAGATCAATGCATGCACAATGTGAGAAATTATCCTAGTTAATCAATAAAATCGCTATTCTTGACGAATTCCCAATTTCCAACCCCGGCCTATCATGGTCGCATTCCGAAAATTCTCGAAGGAATCGCTCACCCATAGCCTAAGGATCACTAAGGTGTGATTTCTACTTGAATTCATGGCCTAAAATGGAAAATTACAAAATCCTCAAGAACCCTAAAATTACTACCTAATTCTATGATTTTTAGATGATTTAGTAGTGAATTTAACTAGGAATTAATGTTAAAGCTAGAAGATTATGGGGTTTAACTTACCTCTTACAGTGGGTGGTCGTGGGAGATGCTTCCCAAGCTTGGATGCTCTCTAATGGAAGTTGATGGTGGGTAAAATGAAGAAAAACCCGTAATTTGGACATTTAAAAGGGGCTAGCAACAATGATTTCCGCACCTGCGACCTGCGAGCAAAATCACCGCCCCTTAGGAAAAGGGTCTGGGACCCTGGCATCGCGCCTGCGGTCCCGCACTTGCAGCCTGGAGCTCGCACCTGTGGACTTTGGGCAAAGGGGCTGAGGTCGCGCCTGCAGAGGGGTTTCCGCACCAGCAGACCCGCCCCTGCGGAATTTGTTCCGCACCAGCGGAGGCTCCGCACCTGCGAGGTTGGGACCGTAGGAGCGGTCCTGCACCTGCGGCTGGGCAACCGCACCTGCGGTCACACCAGCAACTGCTGCACCAGTAATTGTTTTAGCTGGATTTTGGCCTCGTGTGGTGTCCGGGAGGCACCTGGGCCTACCCGAGCCCTTGTCCAAATATACCAACAAGTCTGTATTCATGATACGGACTCGCTCGAACTTCCGAAACATGGAAAATGACAACGAAACTCAAAATTCCACCCCAAAACCAAATTGAATCAAAACTTAAGAACTTGAAATTCTAGAATTCACTTCAATGCGCCGAACCAGCCTAAACTACTCGGTATGACTTTAAATTTTGCAGACAAGTTATAAATGAAATGACAGAACTATTCCCAGTCTCGGAATTTCATTCGGACCTCGGGAACATAAAATCACCTTTCAAGCCAAATTTCAAATTCTTTAAAAACCTCAAAACTTCATTAACTCCAATTTTCCTCATTTTGATCCGAAACCAATCAAATCAAGTCTGTTTCTTACCAAATTTCGCAAATAACCTATATAACACATATTGAACCTGTTCCGGGCTCCAAAATCATAATACGGGCCCGACAGCACAGGTTTCACATCAAGGATCATTTTCATAAGCCTTTAATATTTTCATAAAATAATTTTTCTTTAAAAATTAATTTCTCGGACTTGGGTCCTCGGAATTCGATTCCTGGCATACGTCCAAGTCCCATATTTTCCTACGGACCTTCCGGGACCGTCGGATCACGGGTACGGGTCCGTTACCAAAAATGTTGACCAAAGTCAACTTTATTCAATTAATTATCAAAACTTTAACTCTTAATCAAGTTTCCACATAAAGGCTTCCCGGCTACGCGCCCGGGTTGCGCATGCACATCAAGGTGAGATTAATGGAGGCTTTCGGGGCCTCGGAACACAGTCAAAATTAGATGCACATAAGATGACCTCTTTTTGGGTCATCACACATCCACTACTGGAATTCCATTCCGAGCCTGACATCAAAATTTCACCTATTGGCCGAAATCGCCGAAATTCTAACTTTCGCCAAACTACCTCAAATCCCTCTACGGACCTCCAAATCCAATTCAAGATGCAAGCCTAAGTCCAAAATCATCATACGAAGTTGTTGACATTAACCAAAATGTATTCCGTGGTGGTTTACACAAAAGTCAAACCTCCTGTCAACTTCCATCACTTAGCTTCCAAAACTGAATTTTTTAATCCAATTCGACTCCGGATTATCCGGCAAATGAATCTAACCACGCACGCAGGTCGATATACACAATGTGAAGCTGCTTATGACCTTACACCACCGAACGGGGCTTAAATTCTCAAAACGACCGGTCGGGTCGTTACATTTTCCTCCCTTAAACAATCGTTCGTTCTCGAACGATCCAAGATTCACCTTGAACTCATCCAATCACCGATTGTAAACTTCTAAAACATACCCGCGGGTGATCCCACGTCACCCCAACCCACATAATCCTGATGAAACAATCACAACTGCAATATATCCTTCACATCACCACCGATAAGCCTCATACCTCTACTTCTCACCTTCTACTCATTTACAAAGACTCGATTCTAAATCCATATCCGGCATTAGCCTCAACCAGCTGCATCAACGCATGACTACACCCATAGGGCACGACCACACAACATAACACATCACACATAGGCTCAAATAACATTGTTGATCACAATAGCTACCCGAAATCAACTCAATACTGGAAATTCTCCCCACATATAAAAGAACTCTGTTTCCAAGCTCCATAATACTGATAATGATGCGATAAACACGAAGACCTCATTATTAAACACCCGAGTCACCAAGCCACAACTAACACCACCGGGCACACACGCAAGCTAAAACTAAAGAAGCACATAACAAAATGACTGAATATGAATGTAGAAACATATAAAGGAACTATCAAACAAGCCCATAGGCATAACTCTATATCAATACTGACTTACCAAAAGCAATATAACAAGGAAGAAGCAAAGCATATGAACAAATCACAAGGATTCCATCCTGATAAAATTTCCACCGTGGTACTCAACCCGGTCCAAACATATCGAATCACAATTATCACGAGGACCTCGCCCTCAACTCTGAATCACATACCGAAAATATATCACACCAATTGAAATTCCTCCACTAATTCATATCAGCTGATAAAATCAAAATGCTAACTGAACTCACATCTTGATGGAGTATCAAATCACAGCTCGAAAACAAAATACTTAGGAAAATCACACAAAGCTTACCATGAAGAACAACAAGGACTCACTTCTAGTTTCACCACTAGCAAGAATGAATAAAACAACGATAGACACGGGTTACTACTCATAGAATCTCTCATCAGGAGCAAACATGAAAATAGAGTGCAAAACATGAAACTCACCCACAAATGAAACAACAAATAAGGGAACTCATCCCGACCAGCAGAACTATAATGAAATACAATTGGTGCTCCTCTGTAACACATCAAAACATACCTGGGTAATGATATATGGCACAACGGCCTCTAGTTTACTATATGAAATACATTAATGGGCCGGGCCTCCTCCTCTTGGGCGCCCTCTACTCACCTGAATACTCTGCTATAACACACCTACCTGAATGCTGGAACAATCTCTCACCCGGTGGGTAACATTTCCACACTGAAAACAATCTCTCTGCCGATGTGGCTGTGGAAAACATACAATACAAATCCTCTATGACCCATGAGTACCTGAAATCCCATGCGAAGCTGGTGATGAAAGTTGAACTGGCTGACCCACAAAACCTTTACCGTGTCGTACCTTGCCTCCATAATAAGGACCAGTAGATTCCTCCGGTCTACGAGGGCTCCTCGCCTCCCTGAACTCTCTCTCCTGATCTCATCTGTCCTCTCACTCCCGGTCCCACATGCTCTCAAACCGGTGAGCAATCCCTACCACCTACTACAACGAGGCACCCTACTCTATCTCTCGAGTCCCGCTGAACCGAATATCATGTCTGAATCTCTCAATGACTCTACAGAATCATCTCCTAACTGAAGCAACCAAGAGAGGTGTATATCTGGACAACTCACTAAATCTAACGGCATACTCCAATAGTGACATAGCGCCCTGACGCAACTGCTCAAACTCCGCGCGCCGTACATCCCGAAGGAACTGAGGTGCAACCTCCCTCAAAACATCTCCGAAAGCAATCCCGCTCGTCTCCACAATATGCCGCCACCACTGATCAACCCGGCCCGATTACCCCAACTTATATGCCGCCACCACTGATCAACCCATTACTCTGAAGCTGAGACGTGACAAAAGCAATCCTGCTCGTCTCCACAATACCCAAAGTACGAAGAATATAGTGACACTCCTCCAGGAAACCCTAGGCACCATCTGATGCCCATCCACTTAAAGATAGGAGGGTGGCACTTCCAGTACCTCTCAAGTTCAAGGTATTCTTCCTCCAATGCTTCTACCCTAACCACAGCTGAACTGAAATCGCATGTCGTGCTGTCATGACAACTGGTACCTGACCAATATGATCTTGCTGCTCTGGAGTGTAGACGGTGGAAGTCTAAACTCCTCCCCTGATCTGTGAAGCAACTGGTGCACTAGAATCAACCCTTCCTCAGTCAAGGTACAAATTATACTCGAAACTATGCCTAGGCCTCCTGATGTCCGGGGTAGCAACAGGCACCCGCAGTACCTGTCCCCCACTGGAACTACTGCGACTTCTCAACGGCTGCTCTAGTAGACATCTTAAATGCGGGACGTGCTCCTCGTCGGCCTTTGTCTCTAACCTTTGCGACATTCACTTTGGGGTAACATCATCAAGGATCGCAGCTCCTGTCCTCACCATCGGTGAGAGAAAGGAATAAAAATTTCAAACTTCAAGATCAATGAACTCGCATGACGTGAATGAAGGAAGTAAAATTGTCCTAATAGTTCTGTAATCTCTCGAAGATAAGTACAGACGTCTCTGTACCGATCTGCAAGACTATATTAAACTCGCTTATGACTCGTAGCACCTACGAACGTAGAGCTCTGATACCAACTTTTCACGACCCAAATTTCCCTCCGTTGGGTATCGTGATGGCACCTAGTATTAGGGACTAGGTAAGCCTAACATTTAATGAATAACAACAATAATAAAAAGGAAACTAACGGTCTCGATATAGAAATCTTCACAGAATTTATAATGTTTTCCCAAAACCCGGTAATACAAGTCATAAGCTCTACGAATCCTCTACAACTTCTAAATACAACTATTTGAAAATAATTACAACAATGTATGAATAGTAAATACAAAGACGGTGACTCCGAAGCCTACGAACGCAGCAACAGGTTACCTTGATTTTCCTCGGCAATCATCCACACTTCTACTAACGATAAATACCTGGATCTGCAAATAAAAATGTGCAGAAGTGTAGTATGAGCACACCACAGCGATGCCCAGTAAGTATCAAGACTAACCCCGATGAAGTAGTGACGAGGAGTAGTCATGACACCACTGGTCTAACAAATAAAATGCCATGAATATAGGGATAGCCGAACACTACATCTATCGAAGACTTCACCGAATAAGATACAACTATGACAATAAACTGCGGAAGGAAATTACAGAAATTAACCAACGGAACAGCATGAAAATACACAGAAAGATGGAAAGAAAAATAAGCCAAACTTAAATAAAACACATCACAATAGAGAACACCAATAACTCAACTCTGCGTCCCTTTCTTCACATCGATCCTTAGCCATTAAAATTAATAAACTGGTGGAAACTTTTTTAACCGCAGTTCATATTGAAAACTTTGAAAAATATGTTCATTTCAGTACAGAAAGATCTCCTTTGAAAACATACACTCTCTCTCTCTCTCTATATATATATATATATATATACATATATATATATATATATATATATATATATATATATATATATATATATATATATATATAAGTATATATATATAAGTATATTTAATAAGGAGGAATACTTAGAACATAGTCTCTTTAGAAATACGAAGTTTCCAAATATGACTTCCCAATAAATGGCTTCCAAATATCATTTTATGCAAGACAAATGCTTTTCAAATATACCTTCTAAATAAAAGTCCTTCAGACATAATCTTTTCGAAACCATAAATTTTCAATAAAATCTCTTGATCACAATCTCCTCAAGATAAATCTACCGGAACTCAGAAATTCGCCATGCAGTACAAGAGGAATCTCAAGTCTTGACAATAATGCAGTAAGAGATCAATTTGATCATCCAAATTGAAACAACGGAATATTAACACTTAAACAAATGCAGCAACTATCAAACAGGAACAACGAAAATAATAATGCAAAGACAAGTGCACAACATCACCCTTCGTGCTTTTACTCTCATCCTCACCATAACAAGTGCACGTCATCACCCTTCGTGCTTTACTCTCATCCTCACCAAAACAAGTGCACGACATCACCCTTCGTGCTTTTACTCTCATACTCACCAAAACAAGTGCACGACATCACCCTTCGTGCTTTTACTCTCATACTCACAATAAATGAATAAAACGACACGGCATTATCCTTCGTGCTTTAATATCATAAACATGGAACGACATTATCCTTCGTGCTTAAATAAAATAAACATGGCACGACATCACCCTTCGTGCTTTTACACTCTCATCCTCACAATAAATAAATACACGACATCACCCTACATGCTTTACTCTCATCCTCACAAAAATAATATCAAGAACAATAGTTTTGCAAGGAAAATCAACAATAAGAACCATAAATCACAACATCCCGGCAAGGGAGTCAACAATGCAAACAAATCATTAACAGCACAAACAGTAATAGAAACCACACCATCCCGGCAATGGAGTCAACAATGAAAAATAACATCATCCCGGCAAGGGAAATATCTTTAACCAATCTCGCCTAAACAGTTAACTTCACGGAATAAAACACAGATTGAACAAGTCCCAGCAATAGGCAACATCAAAGAAATATCAATAACATGAATGTTTAACAACTAGGCCTAAGTAGCACTTAAGGGAAAAGTCATACAAATCACAATGAAAGACTCACGGGCATGCTTGACTCCAACGAATATATGTTCCAACTACGACTAGTCAACTATAGGGCTAGATGACACTAATTATAGTCAACTAGGAAATTTAGGAAGAAAATACAACATGATGATAAGAGCGGTAAAATATTCAGCTAAGTCAATTAAGATCAAATAGCCAACGAAGGAATCCAAAAGCAGGTAATTCTAATTTAAGCAGGAAAAGATGAAATTAACAACCAAGGATTCAAATGTAACAATTACAATTCAAACACAAGAAACATAAGAACCTACAAATCCTACAAGGGCAATCTATTTGCAAATAAGTCCGAGTACGCACTCGTCACCTCGCATACACTGACTACAATCAACAAAGAAGACTCAATCCTAAGGGGTAGTTCCCCCACAAAAGTTTAGGCTAGATACTTACCTCAAAGACGACAACTCGATACTAAAGAATGAACTTCTCGGGCGGAAAGACCTCCGGACGGCTCAAAATCAACTAAAACAACTTCAAAATACACATAAAACGTATAAGGAACTATTCCGAATAATAAAGTTTCAATCTTTACAAAGTTATGAAAATCGACCAAAAAGTCGACCCCCGGGCCCGCACCTCGGAACCCGAGAAATTTTACAAAATCTGATTACCCATTTCGATACGAGTTCAACCATACTAAATTTATCAAATTCCGATACCATTTGGTCCTTCAAATAATGCTTTTTCATTTTAGAACTTTCCTTTCAAAACCCACAATTTCTTCAACCCAAAACACAAATTAAATGATAAAAACAAGAATTAATTCATGAAATATATTTAATTCTAGTTGAAGAACACTTACCTATTCGATTTGTGTGAAAAACCCTCATAGAATCACCAAGAACCGAGCTCTAGAAGTCTAAATATGTTAAAAATGGCTTAACCCTCGTTTTTGGATTATATTATGTCTGCCCAATTATTTGAACATTGCGATCGCTGACCAAAAGATACGATCGCATAATAGAAAAATGATGCTTGCCAATTTGCACTGTGCGTTCGCGACAGTGAGAATGCGAATGTATAGAAGGTGGATGTAGGCTTCCGCGATCGCGAATGTAACTGTGCGATCACAGTGAAGAAAAAGAAACTGGGGGTCCAATGTAACACTATGCGATCGCGATTACCTCTATGAGATTGCATTGAAGGAAAGCTGGGGGGGTCAGAATAATACTATGCGATCGCGACTCCTCCTATGCGATTGCATAGAAGGAAACCAAATGACAGGTTCAACAGTGGAAAAATGAGGAAAATTGACCCGAAGCCTATCTGTAACACACCCGAGGCCCCCGGGACCCTGTTCAACCACACACACAAGTCGTATAACCTAACACGGACTCGCTCGAGGTTTCAAAACACATAAAACAACACTAAAACAACGAATCAAACCAAAAATCAAACTTATGAATTTTCAAAACTTCAATTATCAAAACTCTCGTCGAAATCTATCAATTCAACCCGGAATGACGTGAAATTTTGTAGACATGTCAAAAATAACACAACGGACCTACATCCAAATTTCACCTATCGGCCGAAATCGCCGAAGTTCTAACTTTTGCCAAACTACCTCAAATCCCTCTACGGACCTCCAAATCCAATTCCGTACGCAAGCCTAAGTCCAAAATAATCATACGAAGATGTTTACATTAACCAAAACTCATTCCGAGGCCGTTTACACAAAAGTCAAACCTCCGGTCAACTTCCATCACTTAAGCTTCCAAAGCTGAAATTTGTCTTCCAATTCGACTCCGGATTATCCGGCAACTGAATCTAACCAAGCACGCAGGTTGATATACAAAATGTGAAGTTGCTCATGACCTTACACCACCAAACGGGACTTAAATTCTCAAAATGAGCGGTCGGGTCGTTACAGCAGAGGTGGTAAGAAATATGTAATGGTGCTTGTTGATGACTATTCTAGATTTACATGGACATTATTTCTAACATCTAAGGATGAAGCATTTGAAATGTTTACCTCTTTTGTTAGAAAAATTCAGAAACAACTAAGAAATCAACTTGCATCAATAAGGTCTAATCATAACACTGCATTTGAAAATGCAAAATTTGCTGAGTTTTGTGATGAACATGGCACGAATCATAACTTTTCTGCCCCCAGAAATCCACAACAAAGTGGAGTGGCTAAAATAAAGAATAGGACACTTGAAGATATGGCTAGAACCATGCTTCTTTCTAGCAAACTACCTCATAGCTTCTAGGTAGAAACAATAAACACTGCATGCTACATCATAAATAGGTGCATGACTAGACCACTTGTAGAGAAGACTCCCTATGAGTTACTCAAAGGGAGAAAGCCCAATATATCCCATCTTAGGGCTTTTGGTTGTAAGTGCTTTGTGCACAAAAATGGCAAGGACTCCCTAGGTAAGTTTGATCCCATAAGTGATGAGGGAGTATTCTTGGGATATTCCTCACATAGTAAGGCTTATAAAGTGTATAACAAAAGAACTATGTGTGTTGAGGAAAGTGTGCATGTTGTTTTTTATGAAGCTAACATTCTTTCTGAGAGAAAGGAACATGAAGATGAAGAAATTGGGCTGGTCAGAAACTCAGACCAAACTGGAGCAACACTGGAAGAAGGAACAGGTCCATCTACCCTGAGCAGCTTGACAGGGGGAACTCAACAGCAAACCTCATTGGAACCTGTTCCTGATCCTGTTCAACAACAACGAGGCACTATTGGATCATCAAGTTATGACCAACTGGTTGTAAGACCACACAGATGTCAAAGTTCTCACCCCATTGAGAAGATCATAACTGATCTAACATCTGGAATCAAAACCAGATCATCTGTGAAAAATCTGTGTGCTTTTGATGCTTTTCTATCCTTGATCGAACCCAAAAATGTTGCTGAAGCCTTACATGATGCATATTGGGTAAATGCTATGCAAGAAGAACTCAATCAATTTGAAAGAAGTCAAGTCTGGCATTTGGTACCCAGACCATTAGATAGATCAGTGATCGGCACAAAATGGGTCTTCAGAAACAAACTGGATGAAGATGGAACCGTTACAAGAAACAAAGCAAGACTAGTGGTACAAGGATACAGTCAGGAGGAATGCATAGACTATGATGAAACCTTTGCTCCTGTGGCAAGGTTGGAGGCAATCAAGCTCCTCATAGCATTTGCTGCCTACATGGAATTCACCCTTCACCAGATTAATATTAAGAGTTCCTTCCTGAATGGCTACCTAAAAGAAGAAGTATTTGTCAAGCAACCTCCGGGGTTTGAAAGCAAGGAGAATCCAGATCATGTGTACAAACTTCACTAGGCATTGTATGGACTCAAGAAAGCACCAAGAGCATGGTATGAACGACTATCTAAATTTCTGCTTGAGCATGACTACAAGAGAGGTAAAATTGACAACACCTTATTCTTGAAGGAAAAATGTAAGGATCTCTTGGTAGTACAGATATATGTAGATGACATAATATTGGGGAAACTTCTAATAAACCAAGTAAAAAAAATTCTAAACTAATGTGGAGTGAATTTGAAACGAGCATGATGGGTGAGCTTAATTTCTCTTAGGCTTATAAATTAAACAAACTTCAAATGGAACTATGATCCATTAGCAAAAATATGTGAAAGAGTTGCTCAAAAGATTTAAAATGGAAGACTCAAAAGAAATTGACACTCCCATTGCAACAGCCACAACACTAGATGTAGATGAACTTGGTTCATCTGTTGATCAAAAGTTGTATAGAGGGATGATTGGGTCATTATTGTATCTTACTGCCAGTATACCTGACATTGTTTTCAGCATAGGGCTTTGTGCAAGATTTCAGGCTAATCCAAAGGAATCCCATTTAACGGCCGTTGATACCCAATTTTTCCTCAAATTATTTTTTTTTAACTTGCATATATACCTTCAAAATCACTTTTTATAATAATTGGTATTTTTTCATAATTTTTCAGATTTTTATCAATTTATTTTCCTATTTATTCAGTACTTCATATTCAATAATTATTCATAAATTATATTACAAATGATTTCAATATATTCCCCAGCTCAATATATTATTTTAATCCTATTAGGATTCAATTATTTTGTAAATTAGCCAATTTGACATTATTTAGCTATACTTACAGCAATTTTGCAATTATAGCCTAATTGTATATTTTATACTATTTAAATCAATAATTGGTCATTTTATATTTTTAATATTGGCTAATTACCTTAATTTTATTTATTTAGCCTTAATTTCATTTTTATGTAATTATTAACTATTTTTATTAATTATTTATCAAATTTTAATGGGTATTTATAAACTAGCCACTTTATTTTAAAATATAGCCCAAATTAAACCCCAACCCATCTAATTTAATTAACCCAATTCACCTAGCCCAGATCCAAATTCCTACCCGGCCCAACCCCACGATTAATCTGAGCCGTTGATCATAATGATCAACGGCCCAGATTAGTTGTTACCTAAAATAAACCCTAAATACTAACCTCCCCCCCCCCTCTCATTTTCCCTCTCATTCTCTTCGCCCCTCATGCTCTCATCTCTCTCAAATGCTCTCTGCTAGAGCCGCCATAGTCCTCGCCTTCTGTTACTTTGTCGGTAACCATGGTGGTCTCACCACCACACCCAGCCTGTGGCTCTCCTTCTACGCCGGATTATCATTACCCTAAGGGCCTCAAGAGAACCTGAAGCGGCTCACTCATCTACCATGACCTCTCATGCTATTCGTTGGTCGTCCATGGCCGTCCGAGTAAGGTTCCTTTGTTTCCGGATATGACCAGTGGTTCTTAAGCCTTTTCTCCTTCTCTTTGGGTTGTCTCTACGAAACCTTAGCTTTAAATCCTCCAATTTTTTTTTAGATCTGTGATGAATCTACACGTCTTTTAAGGTTCTCATATGTTTTCCTCAAAAGATTTCTTCGATATCAAACGATTTCCTCATTTTCCTAACTAGGGTTTCAAAACCCTTTTGCAAAACGATTTCTTTTCGATTTTTAGCAATTAATTTGTGATTTCTAGCATGTTTAAACACCACCTGAGTCTTTTCTTTTGTTCGATTCATTTTAGTTAAGAAACCCTAATACCTATTGGTTCTATTTGAAAGTTTGAATCTGTTTGCAATATTGTTTGCGTGTCCCTCATGAACTTTCTGGATTTTCACGAATGCCCTATGTGTTCTATGCTTATTGCTCTAATTTGTTGCTAAGGTTTTCTGAATCTCTACTGTTCTTTTAACTACTTGCTTAAGGTTTCTCTAATTTTTGTTCAACACATGCTATTTATCGACTAATAAGTCTGATTATTCGTTTTATTGATTACTGGTTCTGTGCGTTTTCGTAAAGATGTAGTATCTTCCTTGAATCAATGATTTCGTGTATTTTCCTTATAACTGTCTATTGATATTCGAATTATTTTCCTGTTTGTGTGATACTTTCCTTAGTTAGTATTGATCTCATTCGTGATTCTTTGAACCAATTTTCAGAATTAAAATTGTACTCCACCTTATTTATGGGCACAAATATGCTGTTAATTGTTTGACATATACTTTCCTTACTTGAAATATTCTGCATTTAGTATTTATTACGTGCCACATGTTTTTACTACTCCTAATATGGCAAATCAGTCTTGTAATTGAATCAGTATTTATTACGTGCCACATGTTTTTAATTAGTGCTTGTTACCTTATTTCTCCGTCCTGTTTAATACTATAACTGCCTCTACTCTCATTAGCATAAGGCATTTTTTCTACTCTCTCTCTTACTCGCACACATGTTTACTGCTCTTCTCTTGATTGCTTGTTGTTACTAGTCGGCTGAAAGCCAAGACTAGTCATCCTATTTGCATACTCCTTACTCTGTATTTGCTATCTTCAACTGGTATGTTTCCAATTTACATTTAAAAGTTCAAAAACAATATGTTTCTTTGGGTATTTCAATTCATATTATTCCTAACTTGCTTCTACTTATGGTTTTGCTGTCCTACTTGCAACTAGTTTATATGCTTTACCTTTCCCTTTAGCCTCAACATGTGTACTACCCCCTACATGTTTTAATGTAACCTGCTTATGTCTTCTGTGATCCATAGTGTACTACAATTGCACTATGTGTTACCTAGTCCCATGTGATCTTAAGCATCCAACATTTGCTGAACCTATGTGTGATTATGTGTACTGTCCTCTCCCTGTTTAGTTCTTGGCATGAACTCTTGGTGACCAACTATGTTGGTGACTGTTTAGGTTCAATTCCAGTCTGTGATACTCTCTAACAATAACTGGTATCCTAATCTCCTTTTTTGTGTCCCCAATTCCCACTATCCTTGAGTGAAATCTATGTTTGAATGATGTTGGTTGTTTGCTTATTTTTCCCCAAAAGATGTTTACATTATGTTCGAGCTGTTTTACTACTGATCAGTCCTTTTTCAGAAAACTTCTTTACTTACTAAATCAATCCAGTACTGTTTCTTGTCAAAACCTTCTCAAACCTATCTCTTGCACTTCACTTTATTCCTAGACCCTTAAGTTCTGCCCCTCAGTGTGAGCACTGCTTTGGGACCTCTGAAGCTCCCTCTGAGCTCTGACACACTGAGGCTGGTACTTCCACACTGCACATGGTCCGTTCTTGGTTATTAAGTCTTGGTGTGAGCATTTCCCGGGAGCCCTTGAGGTCCTTAGGGAACTTTGACACACCAGGATTATGAAATGTGAAATACCATATGGAAATGAGGTTTGGAGGATTTGGGCCTAATTGAAGGCTCCCTATAAAATAGCTTCTTATTTTCCATTTTTTAGTTATGTAATTTATTCATTGGCCTGTAATAATTTGTAAACAACTCTTGGGGATGGATAGTAAAAATGGGAAAGGGATAATATGAATGCCATAGTTGTTAAAAGGGTAGAAATCCTGCTTTACGTCTTATATCTCTGCTTGCACAATAGAAATCATGTATAGGACTCATATTAGATATCATGTTTCTTAGGTCCCATGTTTATTATTTCAGCATCTCATTGTGGTATTATTTTTATCACTTAGAAAGTCATGCTCTAGGATTAAACGTTGACATAAATCTCTTACAAACCATGCTCTAATAATGTTGTAATCTTGTGGTATGCTTATAAATCCTGCCTATAGGAAAAATAATAACGTTAACAAAACTGCAATCATGTCTCACTTAGAGATCCTGTTTTTTAGGAATACAACATTAAAAACTATCATCTACGCTATTCCTGAAATTGTGCATAATGCTGTGATTTTATGTGCATTTAGAAATCCTGTTTAAGTCATCATGCATCATGCTGCATTAGACATCATGTTATAAGATCGTACTCGTTTGATTCCACTTAGCCTAAACACAGATATCTAAAATAGTCCTCCTGTTCTAAATAGTCTGGTAATTAGTCCCTGAACATCTGCAGCACCTATACTTGCATGCTATTAGCTATCTGGAACCACCAACAATCTGAATAACTATTGCATATTATTTTACGCCTAGGCATGCCTTAGGTAATAAATTAAATAAAAACCCATATTTGTCTTTATGATCATGTTTAACCACCAGCATGCTAAAATCAGTAGGCAAATCGATTAGGGCTTGTTTATAAGTTACAAAATCAAATTTGCATGCCTGTTTATTCTCTAAACTCACTTAGACACCATGTCTTAGGTTCTGAACTATAACACTGCCCTTATATGTGTTTGAGTTGTGCTAATTATGTGCATTATCTGCGGAGGTAAATTTGAGCCTATTATGTGCTCCTATGTGTTCCCATTTACTGTAGTCTTATGTGTTCTTTACTTGTCGCTTTAGAATTTTACCTTTTAAACCTGAGGGTCCGCCTAGTACCTCTCTTTAGGATAGTAGTCATAACCTCCTCCGGGACTAATAGGAAGGGGCGGGTAATAGCACGCAATAGAGTTCGTGACCAACACGCGCCTTAGTTACCTTCACGGGGTAGGAAAGGGTAGAATATGGACATGATGACCGATGCGCTAATACCACGTGTAGCCCCTCTCTGAGGAGTGTCATACTGAGTATTGCATTGATGTGATCCATATTTTCACAAACCTAGGATCTCCTTTACTTTAAATGTCTATATTGAAACCCTTTTCAAAACCTAGCCATTATATAACTGTTTTCAAACACCTTGCATGCTTAAGGACTTAAATCCCCTCTTATTTGAGCTGTATTTGTTTGTTTGCTAAATTGTACAACTTCACAAAAGCTATTTGGCCGGTAACCACACTTGTGGATCCTGAGGGGTGCCTAACACCTTCCCCTTGGGATAATTTCAAGCCCTTACCCTATCTCTGGTTAACAACGTAGTTGTAAATGAACCACTTTTAGGTGCCCTAACGCACCTTTAAAATCATTAGGTGGCGACTCTAAAAAATGCAAAGCTCTTTCCCAAAAGGAAAGATTTTCCTCAACCCAAAATGCCCCGAACCCGATCTGCGCGAGGAAAAAGGGGGCGCGACAGCATGGCGACTCTGCTGGCAATATTTAGGCTTTTACCGTTACAAATCGCTTTGTGAATTTGTCTGAGTTTGATATTTGTACCCTTTCCTTTTCCCTTTTATGTGAAATTGGTTGTTTATCTCTTTCAAGTATTTATTCCTTTCCAAAAAGCAAAACTGACATGTGTCTTTATTTTCCTTTATAACCGCTTTAAATCATAACTGTTGTATTTACCGCTTTCCTAACGTGCAAATACATGACAACGTGTTTTTAATGCTTATTTATTATTGCCTAATCATGATCAACATTCATACTCCACTCGTGCCAAACAAAATACTATAACAACGCTTGATGAGTGGTTGCGCCCTTCCTATATTATTACCCCCTAAAATTCGGAAAGGCTTATTTGCGGTAAAACTAGTCGATCAGCGGTGCAGTCGACAGTTTCGTGCCTTCCCCCTTGAGTTGTCCGCTCAAGGGTACCAGTCTAAAACCCCATAGAAACCTTACTCTATTGTCTTGTTGCATGCATCATGGTCACACCTAGTCAAGCTAAAGTGTCATCCACACGATAGCTTTTAAGATAGCTTTATCCAAAAGTCCACTAGGTTTCCCTAAACCCAAACGGACATCATCACGTTCTGTGCATTTATTTGGAGAACTAAATGCTTTATGCTAATTGTTGATGTTAAATAGTGGAGTCTGGTGGGGATAAGGGCCTAACCTTATTTTCCTTGCATAAATATGAGGCACGAAGTCCCCAGATTCGGCATGGTCTCCAACATCCACCCAAGACTACTGAGTTGGTGGGAAGGTCTACACTCCAGTGACAAAACTCTCATCAGGAAATACTTGGGAAACCTACCATCCCTCCTAGAAATCCAGCCTAACAAAATGATAATAGAGGCTGCTACCTTATTCTGGGATTGCGAAAGGTCCGTGTTCCGCTTTGGGGACATTGAAATGACGCCTTTACTAGCTGTCCTAGTGTGGGAAACCCCGAGGTTGCTAATGCCTGAGAACCGCACAAGCAAAGGTTTCCTTAAGATGATGGGTCTGAAGAAGAATGCGGAACCGCTATGCTTGAAGGAATCATACATACCTTTTTATACGAAAGGTACGGCCACAGCAAATCATACCGTACCTACCATGACGAGTTTGTTATCACCTCCCTGGGACACATCCATCGTAGAGTGTTCGTCTTTATGTTCTGCCTTTTGGGTTTGATTGTGTTTCCAATGAAGAAAGAGAGAATTCATACCAGACTGGCCATGGTAACTAAAACATTAATGGAAGGGGTTGATGGGCAAGACATCAGCATTGTACCTATGATCATTGCAGACATATATCTGGCCTTGGAAAAGTTTCAACAAGGAGCAAGATATTTCGAAGGTTGCAATCTATTACTTCAACTTTGGCTCATGGAACACCTCCAAAGAGGTGAATACCGACAAGACATTCATCGAAGGATCTGGGATGACCACATCGCTTTCCATCACCCGAAGCGAATGAATTACATCCCTGACATGTTCGCTCAACCTGAGAATCCTGAGGGATGGGTTGAGATCTTTGGTAACCTGACTGAAGAAC
Source organism: Nicotiana undulata (assembly GCA_005239495.1). Classification (NCBI taxonomy): domain Eukaryota; kingdom Viridiplantae; phylum Streptophyta; class Magnoliopsida; order Solanales; family Solanaceae; genus Nicotiana; species Nicotiana undulata. The sequence continues at coordinate 5,632 of ML282363.1, read as the reverse complement.
AAGTTCAATGGATGTTTGAGTGATTTCCGACAGATGAGTTCATCATCCGATCCCGAGATGCACCTTTTCTGATACTGATTGGTTTAAAGGGGACATACACATACGTCCCTCTTCGAGTTATGAGGCAAGCGGGCAGGAAGCAAGTCATACCCAGGGTCGACGAAATGAACCATACGAGCAAACTTTCAAAATGATGACAGTCCTCACAAGTTCCAAGCTCAGCACCTGTGGCATTGCAAGATTATACTTGAGAAGGACACTATCAAGCAAGACAGGTATCATGCCGGTTGCACCCCTTTCTATATTGGTTGGTTAGAAGATAATCGAGGTTATCAGAGCAAGCCAGGGTATATCCGAGGTCACAGGGTTATAGACAAAAGGACTGAAGCGCAAGTCAAGTTCAACCAGCTGCGCAAAAGGATCCGTGAATGTGGGGATGAACACCACAAAATACATGAGTCTAACAAGAAGCTGATTGAAGAGTGGAAAGACATGGCTATCAGCACCAACAAGAGGTTAGGATACTTAGAACGAGGTATAGTCGAGCTGGAGGAGAAATTCATCAAAAGGTTCGAAGACTGCGAAAGGGCTGAAGGAACTGAAAGAGGACCTCTCACCAGAGCATAGCTGTTGCTGGGACTTCGCGAGCTAGGAAAGTTGTTCGAGGGAAGCAGGAATGTCGAATCCGGAGAAGGACTTTCTGGTATCAAGTAGATATGAATGTCTTTATTTTTATGTCAATGTAATGAGGCCAAGAGCCATTAGTGACTGTTTCTTTTGTTTATTTAGTGTCGTTTTGGGGATTTGTCTATTTTTTATCAATAAAATGAGGCATTTAGCATTTTAAGTTCTCCAAATCAACTTGTCGCAAGGCCTACCTCGGGCACAAAGAGGTTCCCAAATTAGGACACGCTTTACATTTCGTTCTATGTGTTTAAATACTGCAATGTCTTGTTTTCATAATCCTCACTGACTTAGTTACCTTTTGTTTTTATTTTTCTTTATTATTTCCCTCCCCAAAGGTTAGTTCGTGCACTCTGGCATCATCAAATTATCTCACAAGATCCAAGGGCCCTCCACCTACTCCTCATCCTAGTCCTCCTAAAGGCAAGAACAAATGAAAGAGTAAGATGGAAGAATCTAGCGGCATCAGGAAGGAGAATGTGGTTGAACGGCTAGAAGCCACTGACGGCCGAGGTATTCAGGTCCTAAATGAGAACATGTCACCACTGGAACAGATACTGCTGAAATTTCAAGAAGAGCTCGATCAGGTCCGAAATCTGGCTAACCTGTCATTTTCCCTCAACATCCCAGACGTCAATTTCCCAAACACTCAATACCATACACTTCCACAAAATATCCGAAGGCAACAGAATCATCCCGCACCTCACCACCACGCCACTCCGCCAAAGAACCAAACTCTCCCAACACAATGCAATACTTGCAACACTTCAAACAACACTCCATTACTTGTCCCAGAACCTCAGAACCCCACAAAGGACCATTTCCACAGTCCCATCTATGTGGAAACCATGACCCATTCCACTCCACCTATCCCATACCCATTCGAGTCTGATGAGAAGGACCTGCTTATCAAGAACCTGGCTGAGGAACTGAGGAAGCTGACCAGCCGAGTTTAGGGTGTTGAAGGAACCAAGGGAATCGAAAGGTTGAATTATGAAGACCTCTGTAAACAACCTGATGTCGAACTGCCCGAGGGGTACAAACCTCCAAAGTTCAAAATGTTTGACGGTACTAGTGATCTGAGGGTTCATTTAAGGACCTATTGTGACAAGCTGGTTGGCGTAGGAAAGGATGAAAGGATCCGCATGAAGCTGTTCATGAGGAGTTTGAAGGGAGATGCATTGACTTGGTACATAAGCCAAGACCCCAAGAAATGGTCGAGCTGGATAGGTATGGCGTCTGACTTTATGGACAGATTTAGATTCAACACAGATAACGCACCAGACGTGTTCTATATCCAGAATTTGAAGAAGAAACCCACAGAGACCTTTCGCGAGTATGCTAATCGCTGGAGGTCCGAAGCTGCTAAAGTCATACCTACTTTAGAAGAGGAGAAAATGAACAAGTTCTTTGTCCGGGCCCGGGACCCGCGATATTATGAACGGTTGATGATGATTGAGAATCACAAATTCTCCGACATTATGAAATTAGGGGAGCGGATCGAAGAAGGTATTAAGAGCGGTATGGTCAAGAATTTTGAAGCCTTGCAAGCTACAAACAAGGCTTTACAGCCTGGTGGTGTGCCTAAGAAAAGAGACGTGGGAGCTGTAATGGTTGCACAAAGAGCCAAATCCCCACTCAAATACCAAATCTATCCAACACCTCCGCTCACATACCAGCCAACCCCGAATTACCAAGCACCCTCACCTTCATACCAAGATCCACTACCCACTTACCAATCTCCACCACCCACATATCAACCTACTTCACCCAGATACTCACAACCTGCTCATGTTAACCACACTTACAATTCTCAGCCATCTCATTAAGAATCACCCCCTACCCGTCAAAACTTCCATAGACCTCGACCTAATTTTGATCGCAGACCTCCAAAATAATACACCACCATAGCTGAACCCACTGACCAGCTGTATGAGAAACTCAAAGTTGTTGGTTACGTCACCCCTATCCCTGCTGCCACCCCTAAGAACCCTTCTCAGTGGGTTAACCCAACAAATCCTGTGCATACCATATCGGCATGAAGGGACACACCATCGATGAATGCTGCTCTTTGAAAGACAAGGTACAGTCCCTGATTGATAACAGAATCATTGTGGCAAAGGAGCCCGCTCCGAACATCCGCAACAACCCTCTGCCAGACCATAAGGGTGGAGGTATCCATATGATTGAAATAGAAGATGATTGGGACCCCGAGGGATCAATCGGGTTGATTGCAGAAGGCGATGGTCTAAAGAAACCAGCAGTCACTCTCAACTCGATCATAGTCCAGATTCAACCATCTGGGAATGCTGAGGTAAATATGTCCATACCTCTTGAGTTTGAAGCAGCGCCGCCCGCAAAGACACCAGTACCATGAAGTTGAGTTTGTATCTCCGGCAAATGCGCCCGTACCACTTGAGGTTGCAGTCTTCCCACCCAAGGTATGTGTTCCATTTGAAGTAAGGATAGCCGCACCAATTCCACTGGCGATGTCGACCACACCACCCTTCTATACAAATGCTATCCCGTGAGATTATACAGCCGAGGTGAGAAGGAAAGGCAAGGTCAAAACTAAAGAAGTTGTCGCAGCACAGGGTATGAGGAGAACTGATAGGGTCTACACCCCTAAGCATCTGGCCGAAACAAGTAGGCAAGCTGCCAACCGGCCTCCCCTTATTGAGACAGGTCCGAACGACATTTGGAGGAAAGTACAGGCTAAGAAGTATTCAGTCATCGACTAGCTAAACAAGATGCCAACACAAATATCCATCCTCTCTTTGTTGCAGAATTCCGAGACGCACAGAAGTTCCTTGTTGAAGGTGTTGAGTGAAGCGTATGTACCAAACAACATCACTAGCGGGGAAATGGCCAACATGGTAGGCCAGGTGCTGAAAGTCACAACATTACCTTCCATGAGGATGAGTTACCACCTGAGGGATTGGGGCACAACAAAGCGCTGCACATCACCGTGCAATGCGAAGATCATTTCATCACAAGAATCTTGATCGGTGGAGGGTCCAGTTTTAACATTTGCCCATTGATAACGCTCAAGAAACTGGGTAAAGGTCTGCATGAGATAAAGGATGGATCAATCAATGTGAAAGCTTTCGATGGATCTCAAAGGTCCACCATTGGTGAGATAAGCCTATGCCTACAAATAGGACCAACTTGGTTCGAGGTTGACTTCCAGGTGATAAATGTGCCAGCGTCCTACAATCTGTTATTGGGACGGCCATGGATCCATGTTGCTGCTGCCGTAGCATCAACGCCACATCAGGCAGTGAAGTTCGAGTGGAACCACCAAGAGGTGATTATTCATGGTGACGGTAGCAACCCTATTTACAACCGCCAGGCTATTCCGGTGATCGGAGGAAGAAGAAATTTGGGTGGAGAAACTTACCACCACATTGAACGGGTCAATGCCATCGACAAAGATAAATGGTGGGATAGCAAGATCGAGAGTATATTAAACTGGAATGGGTACGATCGTGGCAAAGGGCTTGGCAAGAACCTCCAAGGGATCTCCAAACCCATAAAACTCAAGAAACATGGTACTACCTTCGGTTTGGGATATGAATACACATGGGAAGAATTCAATAACTGGTCGCCACCTTGGCGCGGTCCTTATTACTCTTTGGAGCAGCCAATACCACATTTGGAGAAGACCTTCCAGCAGGCCGACATTATTTATAGATTAGAAGAAGAAGAAGCACTCGCAACAATGAGGAACTTGTTTCTGGAGGACAGTGATATGGATTGCTGCGTTATTCTCGAGGAGGAGGGGGAGGAAGGCCCTTCCATACAGGATGTGAGCAGAGGGGCATGCCTCAAGAATTGGACCATCAGGAAAACCAAAGCCCGACAAGCCTTGGGGTAGCAAGGCTAAAACAGGAACTATTCATTGTCTTTCTTTGCAAAATGATTTCCTTTATCGCATTTTGATTCCTGCAATAAGATCTTCAATGTTAAAAAATAAGCATTCAATTTATCAAAAGCATTTTCAATTTTTCTTATGAATCAATATTTATTGCTATCATTTTTCTCTCATTACTTTATCTATACATCATTACTATTACTTGTCTTGATGAACCAATGACTGTGACATGCAACGAGACAACGCAACAACGGACATTGATCCAGAGGAAGATGACATACCTGACGAGATTGTCAAAGAAGTTGAGAATTTTGAGAACAGACCTAATCTATGATTTCGTGTATTTTCCTTATAACTCTCTATTGATTTTTGAATTATTTCCATGTTTGTGTGATACTTCCTTAGTTAGTATTGATCTCATTCGTGATTCTTTGAACCAATTTTCATATTTAAAATTGTACTCCACCTTATTTATGGGCACAAATATGCCGTTAATTATTTGACATATGCTTTCCTTACTTGAAATATTCTGCATTTAGTCTTTATTACGTGCCACATGCTTTTACTACTCCTAATATGGTAAAATCAGTCTTGTAATTGATTATTTTCCTTGTTTAATACAACTTGTATCCATTTGAACAATGACTCCCTGCTTAAAGGGAGTCCGGTTCTTTAATTGATTCTGATTGGGGTTCCTCCTAAAACTCTGTTAAATTAGTGCTTATTACCTTATTTCTCCAGCCTATTTAATACTATAAATTACTCTAATCTCATTAGTGTCACGACCCAAAACCGGTCCAGGTCGTGATGGCGCCTAACGGTGAGGTTAGGCAAGCCAACGAACAATAATAACAATAAAAATGCGGAATACAATAACAATATGGGGTAAGGCCGTAGAAACAAGCTGAACCACAGCTAGGCCCAATACATACACAACCCTGATAACTACAACAAGTGTGTGCCAGGACTAGTGTCACAGTGTCAACGGGCGGCTACATAGAAAACATATAGAAAATATACAAGCCGCAGTCTGGAACAAAAGACTGAGCAAAATGAAACTAGAAGGCTCCAGAG
>ML282362.1:0-19655 GCA_005239495.1 Nicotiana undulata | reverse complement strand
TTTTAACTAGATTTTTTTCAAAAAAAAACTAGAACATGAGAAACCCCCCCCCCCCCCCTATGCATGAATTAATGATCTGGAGAAGGTGTTATCATTTGCTCGTCTCTGTATGTCTGTTTACCTTATTCCGTGCAAAATCAAGTTACAGGCGGAATCAAACTAGAAAACTACCATTGAACAAAGCCCTAGAGGCTTGAATAAGTGTAGTATTTAACAGCATTATCTCTGTCTTGAGCTCTTAACGATGCCTAGAACATGTTGCTTTTCAGCATAGATCAACTCAAACGTGTTTTCTCATCTAAGTTGTGACTCTTCTTAGAAATTTACCTGATGAGCGATTCAAAAGCATTTTATCCAGCGTTACCCCAGCATCCTGAGGTAGCATAACAGCAGGTATGTGTATATCTAGGTCAGTTTCTTCAGGATCACAAACCATCTTGTAAAGTTCTGCAAGACAAATGACACTTGTAAAACAACTGCAAGTGTTCGACCAACAGAAAAACAGCAAGAGCTCCACACAACCTACTCAGACAAAGAACAATGAGAAGAAATAACAAAAAACAAATTCTTTAGGCTTCGTTTATCCAAATATTATTGCTGCAGAAGACATTCAATTATCGGCATCAACCTGTGTACACTACATATTCATCAATCACCAATTACCTTTTTGATTATTTACAATCAAGATTGCCGAAGCCCCTGCCGCTTCCGCATTATTAGCCTTTGTTGTGAATTTGCAATGGCCGCGATCTACCATGATGACCTCTCCAGCAAGCTAACAAAATAAAAAGCATTATTAGCAGCAGAAAGCAAAAGGCCGTTGAGGTATATATTTGGTAAGTATTTATATGGAGGAAATAACCTTCTTCTTTGGAGGCTTGCAACAATCCCGAGGGTCAGAAAGAGTAAGGGGAGTTTGCTGTGCATTTTTCTCCTTTGACACAATAGTAGTGCCAAATCTAGCACCAACACCAACAAATTCTGCATCCTCTTTACCATCAATCCAAGTTTGAACTTTCACCTAACCAAAGGTAAAAAGAACAATTGAAACTGATATGGACATATTTTTTCCTTTTGGGGGTAAGGCGTACACATATTAATAGACAAAGACTTATTAATATTGCATCAAGCTGAATAAAGCACCTCCCACAGCCAAATTTCGAATAGTTAAAGCAAAATAAAAGCAAAATAGAAGAAACCCAGTTGAAAATTAAAGTAAACACAGGATCCAGCCAAAAGCAGTCATTAATGCAAGCACAATAAAGCAAAACCAAACAAAATAGAAGAAACCCAGTTGAGAAAATCAAAATAATATATGATCAAGCAAAAGCATCACCTTTCACAGCTAAATTCTCATTACTCCTAGCAACAAGGCAAAACCAAAGAAAATAGAGGAAACCCAGTTGAGAAAATACAAGTAACATAGGATCAGGCCCAAAAAAAAAACCTTTTACAACTAAATTTTCACTAGTCCAAGCACAAGAACATAAAATAAAGGAAACCCAGTCAAGAAAATAGAAATAACGTAGGATCAAGCTAAAAATAGCACCTTTTTCAGAAGTAAATTTTGAATAGTCCAAGCACAACATTAAAAATATTAGGGAAAAAAAAAACAGTTGAGAAAATTAACATTTACACATGATCAAGCTAAAAATAGCACCTTTTACAACTAAAATTTTCACTAGTCCAAGCACAAGAACACAAAATTAAGGAAACCCCAATTCAAAAAATCACATAAAACGAACTGGGTCGAAGAGAAATTGAGCATTAAAGATTCAGACAAAAAGTTATACCAGTACAAAGTCATTCTCACAACCGGGTTTCTTGGGTGCTAAGTCATCGTGATGAACAATGTCACCTGCTGTAACTTTAGCAGGATAGTTCAGCGAGAAGAATAATACCAATCCATATATGAAAATTAGAGAGCTAATAATCCTCATGGATTCAATTGAATATTCTCTTTTTCTTGATGTGTTCACAGTTCATCACCATACACTGTATTTGCAGAAAGACAGTATTCCAAGAAAAGCAATAACTACTGCTATTTACTTTTTCGTCAGGAAAAAATGTGATTTCTTTAACTATTTGAATATTGAGTGGAGAAATTCAAAGAGGGAAATGATCAGTTTAGTTGATCAGTGGACTGGATCTACTGTTTTTCCCAGAAGAGGTGTACTGACTTCACGAAGTTTAAGGAGGCTATCTTTTCCTTTTACTTTTTTTTTAATTGGACAAAAATTAGCTTTGTAAAATGCAATAATTAATTATGGATGCAAAAAAAGAATTTTTCCATTTTCTTTTTTCTAGAATAAGCAGCAAACACAAACATTTCTGTGTGGGAAGTTGAGTCACCTCTACACTACTCATATGTGAATTCAAAATTTAAAGTTTATGAATAGTTATAATAATTTTTAATTGATATATAATAATTATATTTTAATGATTATATATTTTAAAATATTTATTGTCTATGAGTCAAAAGTCTTTCAAAAATAATCTCTCTATCCCCTCCGGAATAAGAGTAAGACTTGCGTACACTTTATCTTTCTCAGACTCCATTGATGAAATTTTACTGAATTATTGTTGTTGTATATATTTCAAAATATTAAGTGAATTCTCTAATAAAAATTTCTTGCGACTTAAGTTTTAGTGTAAACATAATCAAAAACTTAGAGTAAAAACTAGTTGCTCAGCAACTGAACACACTGTCGTTGTTAATACTCCCTCCGATACACAATAAGTGATTTTTTGGTTGTTTTTATATAGATAAAAATATTTACCTTTTAATATTAATTATCAATAAAATAGACCATATTAACATTTACTATTTCTTCAGATAAATACTCCTAACACATACTCCCCATACCCTACTTGTGGGATAATACTGGAAGAAATTCAAAAATAGCCAGATTTACAAGTGATCATTCAAAAATAGCCATAGTTTCAAAATCCGGTATACTGGAGTTCCAGCAAAGTATATCGGTCCAGTATATTATGCTGGAAGTTCATATATAGGTGATTGAATCTCCAGTATATTATGCTGGAACTTTTTGCGTGTTGGAGTTCCAGCATAATACGCTAGAAGTTCATACACAGGCAGGGGCGGACGCACCCTCAATGAAGCGGTGTCACGCAACACCACTTCGTCAAAATTATTTACTATATATATATATATATATATATATATATTAAAATTGTAAGAAAATGGATAAGTAGGAAAAAACGATACTACTTGACATAAATTGTTTCTTGGTGCATTGGTTATATGCTTTATTTTGCTTTAATCGGTCAGAGTTATTATTTTGCAAATAATAACATTTTTTGCAAATATTTGAAAGAGAATATTTCTTGTCTAGAAGTATGATAATTGAGGTTAGTATTCTTGTACTTCTATAAATATTGACACCGGTTACAAAAATTCTTGCGTACGCCCTTGTACACTGGTGCACCGAACTCCAGTATGTTATGCGCTGGACCGGTCACTGTTACAACAAAATAGTGGCTATTTTCAATGACTTTACAAACACTGACTATTTTTGAATGAACAGTCAGAAAATTATCTAGCACGTGTTATTTTTACGATTATACTGAGTGATTGTTATATTCTTGACCGAAAAAATCACTTATTTCGTACCACAAAAAACAAAGCCAAAAGTCACTTATTGTGAATCCCAGGAATATCTTTTATGGGTGTTACGCTATGCGAATTTGGATTATATGATTATACGAAAAGAGATAATTAACAAAATCGTAAATTTAAAAAATAAAGACCAATGTAAGAGTCAAAGTTTTACACGGTTGCCGATGTTCATCGTGATCATCATTATTAGGATAATCTAGTGATTAGAAAAAGGTTTAAATGTAGTACTATCAATTTCTCTTGACCACTGTTGTTTGAAATTTTTCACGTTTTGAGCTTTTGCCCAAGTGCTTAGTTGTGTTAAATCTTGAATAAAGGGTTTCAGTATTTAGCGCAAACAAAGGCTTTTAGCAAAGCTCAAAAATTAAGTGTGTGTTTGGTATAACGGAAAATATTTTTTTGGGAAATAAGTAGTAATTTTACTCATTTTTTGGTGTTTGAAATGCAAATTAAGGAAAATAACTTTTCAAGAGTACTCATAAATGATAATTTAGATACAATAAATATGAAGACATAAACTTTCGAACCAACAACCTTCCGAACCCACAAATTTCATAAACTTCTGAACCGCTGAACTTTCGAACCTGTAAACTCTATAATTTCTAAAACCGTAAACTTTCAAACACATAAACCATCGAACTCATAACTTTGAAACTCGTAAAATTCCGAACCTGTAAACTGAAAAATAAAAAAAACAGAATTGAAGATATAAAAAAATATATATTTCTTGTACGGGGGTGGAGAGGTGGGGGTGCAGAAAAACAAAAAACAAAAGACAAAAAATCAAAAATGCAAAAAAAAAGTGTAATTTTTTTTTTAGGGAAGATGGGGGTGAGTGGTGCGGAAAAATAGAAAATTAAAAAAAAAAATGCAGAGTGGGGTGGGTGGTTCAGAAAAACAAAAAAAAAACAGAAAATTGAAAATAAAAAAAATATTTATGTGTGTGTGTGAGGGGGGAGGGGTTAGATCGGAGAGTAGGTGGAGTTTTCGGAAAAAAAATTCCTAACTTTTTCTAGAAAAGTTATTTTTTTCTATTTCAGGAAAATATGATATTTAAAAATATATTTTTCAAATTATTTTATGCAAACAAACAGTGGTAGATTGGGAAAACATACAAAACACACCCTAAGTTTACAAACTTCAAAAATATCAATTTTTATTATGTTATAATATATGTTCGCTACGAAAATATTTCCAAAAATATTCTGAACAAACAAAATTGTTATAAAACTGTTTGATAGTATCACTTATACTTATAGTTATAAGCTCCTCACCAGTGGCGGAGCCACATTGAAGCAAGGGGTGTCAAGCGACACCCCTTCGTCGAAAAATTACACTATTTTGCTAGATTTTATGTATATTTACTATACATTGATCCCTTTGAATTTTCGATATATCTAATTATTTTTTTGACACCCTTTAATAAAATTTCTGGATCCACCACTACTTCTCACCTATGTCATTTTCACGTTGTCCTATCATTGTGATTTTCACGATCTGCATATGTGGATTTTGATTGGTGATGAGAAACGACATTTTTTAATCGCTTTGTAAAGGAAAAACTATTCTAGAATTTTGAAGTTTTCTGCGAAAATTTATTCGTTTCCGTCTTATATTATTTGTCATATTTTTCTTTTATACGGTCCTTCAGAAATATCAATTAGAAAGAAATTTTGATTATTCTATCGTTATTTATATCTTAAGATATAATCTCTTTATATTAAATATTTATTCTATTTATGTGTCATCTTCATCTTCAAAAATTATTATTACAAAAGATAATATGAGAAAAAATAATTAATTTTATCTTGAATTTCTAAGAAGACAAATAATTTAAAATAACTATTTTCATAAACCACGACAAATAATTTGAGACAGATCATTTTCTCTGAGAGTTTGTGGAATAAAATTCTTTAATAGTATCTCTTAGTAGCTTACAAGAAACATATAAAGTTGGGACAATATAAGCATGTTCACCCCCAATAGTTTTCAGAATTTGCACTTTCCATCCATGTCAATGAAGAGATAGATGAAGAGTTAGTATATAACAATCCTCACATAATTTAAAGAGACCATATTATGTTTCTGTCATCGTCTGTTATATTTCACTTTCAAAGTTTAAATAGGCAAAACATGATGTGACAAACATTTGGTGGAAGTGCAAAATATGTTTCAACATGTTTCCAATTTGGGCTGAGTTGGTACATACGGCAATTTTGTTCATACTAATATACGGCAATTTTGTTCGTACAATGTTCCCACTCAGTGTGACCTATTGATCATGGGTTCGTACCGTAAAAATAATTATTTATATTTTTATTAGAATAGATTGCCTACATTATACTTTTTGGAGTGCAATCCCTCGCCAGACTGCGAAAGACCGTTGTTCGTTGCCGCAACGACAAACAAACCAATTCTAGGCTATGAGGTCTAATTCCTGTTTTCCTTTGGAATGGTTAAAGGGGTTGGTAAATACTTTTCGAATAAATTCCTTTCTCTTACCCTATTACTGGGGCTGTGCATGGATCGGATCGGATCAAATTTAGAATATTTCGAATTCTACAAAATGTAATTCGAATCCGATCCGAATTAATAACGGATTGGATCGGATTTTAATGTTTGGATCATATTGGATTTTCGGATATCAGATTATTATGCCTCAAAGTTGCAAACTCATATGTATATTTTCTTTGAAAAGAAGCAATACAGTAAGAAAAATTCATGTTTCTGTAATTATGAGAGTACTATGGTGCCAATATAGCTAAATTCAGCAATTGTAAAGGTAATAAGTTGGAGGAAGATCTAAGGAAAGTACTGACTATCTGAAATTAAAGTTTAATATTTATAAATGCCCTAATAATTTCATATTTCGATTCGGATCGGGTTACAATTGTACCGATCCGAACCCCATCCGAATATCTGAAATTTTAATAAACACAATCTAAAATTCGATCCAAATATCCAAAATTTGAAATTGAGCGTTCGAATTTCAAATATCCGATTCAAATGAACAAGCATGCCCATCACTGAACAAAGGAGCTCTTAGACAAAAATTTCTACGTCAAATCTATATCATTCGAAAATGGTTGAAAATGGGGATAAGGGATAACTCGCTTTGTATGCAGACACTAAGAGCCCGTTTGGACATAAGAATATTTTCATTTTTTTTTACTTTTTTGCGAAATCAATATTTAGTCATAAATTTTTTAATTTTCACCTGAAGATGAATTTTGAAATTTTTAGAAAATTTGAAAAACTCTATAAAATAATTTTTTAAAATTTTCACTCACAAACTTTAAAAACAATCCATAATTATATTCATATACAAACACAACTTTAATTTTCAAATACCCTTTTGACTTAAAAAAATTATTTTACCTTTTTTGGAATTTCAGTTCTAATGTCCAAACTCCCACTAAATTCACTAGGAACAAAGAAATAAATGTTCAGAGACATTACTCTATGCCTCCTATTGAATGCATGTATGTTAGGTTCAAGAGGCCGTTTTGTATGTAGACTTACCTCTTGCCGGCAATTAAAAGACCGTTTGACCATAAATTTTGTCAAAATATATTTGGATTATTTTTGACAAAATACATATCTTTTTATAAATTTCTTATCTATATTTTGATAAATTCTTAAAATTCAAATTCTAAAACTAGTTCAAGAGCTGATTTTCCCAAAATATTACTATTACATTTTCTAAAGGTTACCCCAAACTTTTGTATTTTATAAATGAGCCCACCAATATTATTTTGTAACAATGTTGCTTCGTCTTCTCGATCATCTGATAGTGTATTTATGTAGTTCATTAGAAAAGTGATAATTTTGTACCAAATTTATTTATGTTCAGGACTATAGTTTACGATAATATAATGAATGTTATTGATGAAGGTAGTGGGTATTTGTGATAGTTTTTAGAACTTGTGGATATAAAACACGTTTCATGTTTTTCCAAAAAAAAAAAGTAAAATATATTTTAAAAACTAATGTCCAAATACATTTTATCTTAAAACCAAATTTTATCCAAATCAAAAATTTTAAAATAAATTTGAGAATTTATAACCGAACTCTTGCTAAATTTACTTGGAATAAAGAGTTATACGTTCATGTTTGCTCGCTCTATCTGTTTCTTTTTTCTTTTTTTTAATGGTTTTCTGCTTGAGAATTATACAACTCACCAAACCTACTTTTATTATGATGTCATATCTCATGAAACTGCATGTGGCTGTCATGCAAGGAACAGGCTTTATGTTGGGCAACTTGGCATGGCCACCTCATTTAAGCCCCAATGTAGTTGGTTCATGCCACAATCTTCATCATTTAGTGATTATTTAGTCTGTGACGGCGAATTCAAAATTTAAAGCTTATAGATTCGAGACTTTACTCGTTTTAAATTATTAAATTTTAAAATAATAATTTATATATATTCAATAATTTTTTCAAGACAAATACATATTTTAAATAAAAAGCTACTAACAGTAACGAGAATAGAATTTTTGCTAAGGAATTCAAAAAAAAGTTAAAATATTTGAAGAGAATGTAGCTAGTGGTAACTCAACCAGCAGCCTCACAAAGATTTTGTAACCTCACGATCATTGAGTTATGTTTAAGGATTGTATCAAGAGGATTCAATATACAATATATTCCATATTGGCACAATGCCTTATATGTACAATGTGATTTTCCGGTGAAAGTGGTTCAAATAAATCCCTTTTCGTCCCCTAAATCTACCCCTGACTGCTAAGTTCGACCAAACTCGTAACTTAAATTCTAACTCGGCCCCAGGACTGACCTGTCTAGCAGCTCGTGGCTCAGTCTGGTAAGCTAGTTGAGTAAACTTGTAGCGCATACACCAAAAGATTCTTATGTTTTTTTTCCAGTGAACAAACAAACAAAACACCCTACTTGTTTTGCAATGAAACGGTGCTTTAGGTATGCTGTTCAAAGTGATAATGAACTTTTTAAAAACGAGTTAAATATGAATAAGAACTATATTATCCATTTAGAAAATGGATAATCAATGAGTAGTCAATGGATAACCAATGAGTCTAACTTTTATATTTGTAAAGCCTCAAATTGGGGGTTCCTCAAGTTAGGAAGACTAAGGAACCGTTTGGCAATAAATTTTGCCAAAATAAATTTGAATTTTATTTGACAAACACATGTTTGGCCATAGATTTTGCTTACACTTTGGCAAAGTCCTTGTTTTGGGCCAAAATATCACTATTAGATTTTTTTTAAAATTGCCCCGAACTTTTGTATTTTATAAAAAGGCCCACCATTTTTTATTTTATAACAGTATTGCTTCGTCTTCTCGGTCATTTGATAGTGTATCATGTAGTTCATTATAAGAATGATAATTTTGTACCAAACTTATTTATGTTCAAGACTATGGTTTGCGATAATATAATAAATGTTATTGATAATGGTACTGTTGGATATTTGTGATAATTTTTAGAACTTGTGGGTATAAGTCATGTTTCATGTTTTTCCAAAATAAATTTGAAAAATATATTTTGAAAACTAATATTCAAACACATTTTCATCTTCAAACAAAATTTCACCCAAATCAGATTTTTCAAAACAAATTTGGGAATCTATGGCCAAACGCTAGCTAAGAATTCTCCCAAGAGTGATTATATGCAAGAAGTCATGAATAATCTGTCGGTTAACCCGTTTTTTAACCGTACTCCTTCCGGTCCAAAATAAGTGATTTTTTGGCATTTTTCTTGTGGTCCAAAATAAGTGATTTTTCCAGATTTCGAGAATGCATTAATTATTTTTTTTCCTACATTGCCCATGGAGTAAATAGTGTTGGAGCATGTATTATGAGTATTTATGTGGGATAATAAATGTTAATATGGTCAATTTCATTGCTAATTAATGTTAAAAGGTGAATTTCTTAATCTGTGTGAAAACAGGCAAAAAATCACTTATTTTGGACCGGAGGGAGTATTAAATATGGGTCGGGTCGGATAATTTATCCGCTTTTTCATTACATGTTTTCGACCCGAACCATATCCGACTTGACCCGCCCGTTTGTCACTCCTAATTGAAGTGTTCAGGAGGAGGCAGAAGACACTGCCTAGATTAACTTCATCATTATGTCTGTAGCCAAGTAGTGCAGTAGATAGTAGATAAAAAGTGTAGAGATAACAGATAATTGGTGTGTTAAGCCTAAAGGAGATGGTCATCTATGTATACAACAACAACTATGCCTAAGTCCCAAACAAGTCGGTATCAGCTATATGAATGCTGTAGAAGAGACAGAGGACAACTGAGCTTACTATTCTCTAGTAAGTTTAGATAGGAAGTCCTAATCTGAAACAACAGAACAGATTCTCAACTAAATAATTGCTCTTTTATCTCTATGTACTTTCATCTATACAAACATAATTCCGCGAAGGGTGGGAGAGCCGAGAAGCCCTCAACAAATCTCATTCTAGAGATGGAGATCCTTGTCAAAGTCAGGCTTCAGGTTCTTAAAAAACTGGACTCTGCTCTGGGCAACATGTTGCTGTTTCTCAGGAAGATCACCAACATGTTACAGCGGCAAAGTGTTAATCTGCCCCAAAAAAAGAGCCTTATACTTCAGATAAAAGGATCAAACTAAGAGGAAATAAACAAGCAAATGTCTTTTTTTGTGTGTGTGTGTGTGTGTGGTGGTGGTGGTGGTGGGGGGGGGGGTAGAAAGAAACTTACAGTGCTGATTCAAGTTAAATGGGCACTCCACAATGGCTATCCGCCGTCAGCTCACTTTCAAGATCTTAACATACACTTTCTGGCATAATATCAATGACTCTCCGGTAACCTATAGCAAGCAGCATTAATTACAGTATTAATTTTACTGCCAGAATTAAAGTGGCCTCATCCTATCAGACTAAGAATTTCATTCATATTCCTATTCTCTGGCCTTCTTTTTCTTCGTTCGTTTTAATACAAAGATCAATAATGAAGAACGATTGGGTTTGTGTGGCGTTACCCATCGTTATCTTTTCCTTTAAATGCAGCGAAACCAGTTTAACACAATTACCTCTAATCCTTTAGCTATCAAAAAAGAACTAAAGTATTGTATTTACAAAAAGCAAAGGTAGAAACTTCCTTTTCTATATTTGCCCATCATACAAGGACCTTTACAAAGTTCTAGCTTCCACTGAATTGCTAGCATTAAAACTATATGATTTGTTGAAGACCTCAATTAGTATTAGTTGCATAACTGTTGTATGACAACTACAGGAATAACATTGAGACAGAAGACAAAGGTACATACCGCCATGGGAATTCACTTGTGTCAATTCCAGCTTGGTGAAGTTCATCAACATACTGCAAAGCTTCTCTACATTCCTCTCGATCATCAAAAAATTCCTTTTTGTCACCTTCTATTTGGTATGTTTCATGGCCTTTGCCGGCAACCACCTGCAGGGTGGTTAAAATGAACTGGATTAAACAACACAAAGAAAATTGAATCACCTAGTAAGAACTTCTATTATGAATATGTTTTTACCCATGTAAGTTGTAGCCTGTACCATTGGCTAGCTTTTGAAAACAAATAACAAGGACAACAGAAGAAGAATGGAGGCAAGGAACTTACAACTATATCACCTTCCTCACCCATGGCAACGGCACAGCGCACAGCCACACGTCTGATATCATGTAGGAAGAGTCTATGGCCATTGGGGAGAGGGGGGTAATAATCATTCTCTCCGTGTTTCAAGTAGTCCTGCATTGACCATCCCACACCAGCCAACATATCATCCAAGATGTCCACTGAGAGAAGATAAGATGTTATAGCTTCAGTGTCGGACTCTCAGACATGTGAAGAAATCGAAATCAACACTAATCTAGCCAGAATTGAGTGCATAGACAGTGCCACAGCAGAAGAGGCGAGGGAAAACTAGTGAGCAAGAGAGATCTGAATCCAGCCTAATGTAGCATATGTAATATCAGATAGGACACTTCAACAGACTATTTTTCTAGGAACAGATCCGCAACTACCAGTGCATATTTAATTGATCTATGATCTTATAGTGAAAAAGAGAAAGACAAAGCCAAATAATCTCTAATATGATTATTTCGAGAAACCTTCTCTGGTATATCTTCCTCAAGCTATGATACTTACAAGGATCCTCAGTCTTTGGATTGTCAGATGTCAGAATCGTCACATCACTTTTATCTGTTGCAATCTTTGCCATTATGGGCCTCTTCCCTCTGTCGCTCTCACCAGCACAACCAAAAACTTCAAGCAACGAAACAGGTTTTCCTCAGTCAAAAGCAATAGATAGCAGAAAAAAGAAGATTTGCAAACATATATGAGAAATGCTAAGATCCAAAATTTGGGCCATGCCTCACGCAAAGCAAGATTGTGCCGGGGCAGCTGGGTACAGTGCATCTTCTGCAGCGCCAACACCCCTAACTTTAAGGCCTAGCGTGTGTATATACTAGTAATCTTGAAATATTTCAAAATCTTTTGACAAATTAACTAAGTTGGACTTGCTTAATTTCGGTTCTCAAAGGCACCAAACAAACTATGTGAATAATGCAAGGTCGTTGCCCAATTCATTTACATTTTCTTTTCATCCAGAATAACACACACAAAAATAAATATCTAAATACCTGTGTCTGTCTATAAACCACGACTCTATGAACATGGGAACTTTCCAAGCCCACACTAGAAATTAGCAGAGACATAATGTTTAATACGATAAATTTAACAGCAACCTTGCTGATTCTTTGATTGCTTACCCGTTATAACCCTCCTAGGGCCAAGCTCTCTCACATAATCAAGTAGTCTAGATAAAGCATCAGGGGTATGAGCATAGTCAACAATTACTCCAAAAGCCTGTTCCTCATCTATCAATTCACACCGACCAGGGACTGCATCAACCTCTTCAATACCTTTGACAATGTCCTCCAACGGTGCTCCAACCGCAATTCCAACAGCGACTGCAGCAAGAATGTTATAGATGTTATGCCTTCCAAGCAAGCCAGAAGATATTTCCAATATGCCTTGAGGTGTGTTGACCAACACTTGAGTCTCAAAGAGAGACAATTGAAACTTCAAGGGATGAACATCAGCACTCTTATTCTCCATTGCAAAAGTCACAATTGGCACATCTGGGTTTCCTTGTGCTAAAAAGAAAGCTGCATTAGGATCATCAATATTTACAATCTTGCGGTGTCGTGCTGGGTCCACCATCCTCGCAAACAGCTTAGCCTTAGCATCCCTATACTCCTCTTCAGTCCCATGAAAATCCAAATGATCCCGCGTCAAGTTTGTAAAAACTGCAATATCGAAATCAACCTCGTCACACCGACCTAACGCCAATCCATGAGAAGAAGCCTCCATTACCAAAGCCTCCGTCCCGTTATGAACCATCTTCGCCATCAGTTTCTGAACCAAAACTGCATCGGGGGTCGTATGAGGAGACTCCAACTTGTTATCTCCATAAATATAATACCCTACTGTACTCAACATGCCCGTCCTCAACCCCATTGCTTCATACATTGCCTTTATTAAGTAAGACGTCGTAGTCTTCCCATTAGTTCCCGTAATCCCAATCAACGACATACTCTTAGACGGATGCCTATAAAACGAAGCAGCTAACACTGCAAGCACTGCATTCGTGTCCTCCACAATAACCAATGC
Organism: Nicotiana undulata; assembly: GCA_005239495.1. Classification (NCBI taxonomy): domain Eukaryota; kingdom Viridiplantae; phylum Streptophyta; class Magnoliopsida; order Solanales; family Solanaceae; genus Nicotiana; species Nicotiana undulata. The sequence goes on along the minus strand of ML282362.1, from coordinate 6,366 downwards.
TTTACACCCCAAAGTTTCCTCAATATCAATCTCTTTACTAGCTACAACAGCAACAGCCCCTCTCTTATCAGCCTCAGATAAATAAAAATGTCCATCGGTTTTCCTCCCAACACAACACACAAACAAATCACCACTCTCAACCAACCTCGAATCGTGTTGTACACCAGTGATCCCAACCTCTAAATCTCCATATACTGATAACGGCACTACTCTACTCTCATCTAAAAGCTCAGCTAAACTCATCCTAAACTTAGGCTCCACAATTCTTGGCTTAGTTTTACCAAACTCATCAAAATCAATATCAAATGAAGATAAATCAGAAAACTCACTCTTACCCATATCATCACTTACCTCAAAATCTGATTTTTCTTCATTACTTTCTTCAATTTCAGTCAAACCACTAAGCTCATCAATTTCCTCTAAATCAACAACTTCTTCAGGCTCTAATTCATCAACATTTTCAACTTCAGATTCAACTAAAGTTGAGTTCTTGGGAGGATTAGGCTTTAAAAGGCCTTGTTTAACAAACTCTTTTCTTTTCAAGGCAATAGCTTTATCAATTTCACCAAATAAATCATCCCCGGAGTTGTAATTATCATTAATTAGAGGATTATCAGGTGCATCTTCCACGTCAGCTAATGCATTTACGAAAATGGACTGTTCTTTTTTAAAAAGCTCTTCTTGTTGCTTTTTTGCTTTAGCTGCTTGGCGTTGAATTTGCTGGAATTTGTTAACACCATGCATTGAATCTTCTGGTGCTTCAGGTGGGTCATCATCTGAGGGGTTGGGGTAGTATTTTCCGTCGGTGCCAATGGCGGAGACGATGGTGAGGGTAGTGGGGTACTTGAGGCGGAGATGATGGAGGGAAGTGAAGGGTTTGAATTGGAGGGGTGGTGGGTTATGGTGGAGAAGTGAAGGGAAAGGTGGAAGAGAGAAAAGGGTGAACGGCATGTTCGCCGGAGTTTGGTCGGAGGGGTTTTACCGGAGTTCAAGTGAGGTTTTTGGAGTGTCAGTGTAAAGGATAGGGGGTTTAAAGAGAAGATTTTGGGAAGGCGAAAGTGTCGTTAGGAGTTAACTGTATCAACTGCTTGTAACTTCTAAATATTGGGCCTTTTGAGCCATTTTGGGCTTTGTAAGAGAATTTAGGCCTGGGTTAGATGACTTGGGCTAAAGCGTGTCTTAGTAAAAAGGGATTTCCTATACACTATTTGAAATTTTATTACGAAAATATCCATGTATTGGTATTTACCCGACCTAAACACATTTAAGTTACAAAATATATACAATCCACCTTAAAAGGCTCTCAATCTATTATTTGTGCCTTCAATTAAGGGATTTAGTTATACCCTTTTTCCTTTTTTTCTCTCCTCTCTTCCTTTTCTCTCCATGTTGAACTTATTATATTTAGGGTTTTAGAGAATTTATTAGTACGTACGTCTTTTCTGAACTAGACATCCCCATTGCTACCAGTTTCAGCAAATCTTGAAGTGAAGGCTCATTGGGATAATCAGTTGTTATTTTATTCTTATATTATTGTTTAGCAATTACTCTTTGTCACTCTCGTGAGAATTATGTACGGTTATAGTAGAAGGCTGTTAGTATTACATATAGTAAGTCACTAGTCCTTATGATAGGACTTAGGGGTGGGCATATATCGGGTAAAACTGATAACCTGAACCGTTAATTATTTATTGGGTTATCGGTATTGGGTTATTGAGTTAACGATTCGGTAACGAGTAATTTTTTTTTATTGGGCTATCGGTTCGGGCTCGGTTTGCAATTCTGTTATTGGGTAAAAACCGATAACCCAATAAGAATTAACTAATTCACCCTTAAGTATATACATACTATACTACGGTTTCATAATTCCTTTTCCCTATTCTTTCTCAATTCTCAGTAAGTCAGTTTCTCAATTTTCCGTCGCACCCCTACGGCCCAACCTCAGTAGTTCTCCGCCTCACCACGGCTCACTGCCTCACCAATTCTCCGCCTCACGGCTCACGCCCTCACCAATCACCAGTCACTAGTCAGCCCGTCAAGACTCAGGCCGGCGTCACTCGTTAGTCGCATCACGCCCTCAGATTGGACAAGTGTTTCTCTCTTTTTGGACAAATCTAAAATTATAAAACACTTATAATTTGAACAAGTGTTTCTCTTTTTGGAATATTAAGAATCCTAAGCAGTAAACTTCTGTTTATTTGATACATGGGTTAGCCAGTTTCTGATATTATCAATTCATAATTTCTGATAAATATTCATATAGATTATCGTAACATAACCTATAGCTTAAAGACTTGATTGTGTAACGTCGTCTTACTATTTTATCCCACTTTTTAAAAAAAAAAATCACTTCTAGTTAAACATACGAATCATATTCCACGTTTTATTATCAATACAATCATATTGCATTCCACCTTTGTAATCCTATATTTATGCATCATAAAGTTGTCAAAGACAACGAAAATCTGATCTATTTCTTGACTTCTGGCTCAAGATAATTGAGAACTCGACAGTTTTATATATTGCGAAATTGTTTTAGTTATTTTATCTTATCGGGTAAACCGATAACCGAACCGATAATGATCGATAATCGATTAACCGATAACCGATAACCAATATCTTATCGGTTTGGTTATCGGGTTATGATATTTGTAAACCGATAACCGATAGGCAAAACCGATAATATTCAAAACCGAACCGAATCGACCGATGCTCACCCCTAATAGGACGTGAAGTGAGTGATGTAAGAACTTTAATAAATTGTGCTTCAAAAACATATTCTTCTATTTTCTGAATTATGATACTGAATCGGTGTACATATATGTGTTTAACTTCGAAGACAAGCTAGTTAATTTATTTTGTATATTTTATATTTGATTTATAATATCATACAACTTAAATATAATTTTTATAGGAATATTATACAATATGTCTTTTGTATATTTTTATTTGATTTATACATAATAAAAATAAATTTCATACAACTAATTATATATTATACAACTTATCTACAACTTTCATACATTATTTCTACCCAGTTATATACAACTACAATATCATTCCACTTAACTATAATTTTTATACAATATGTCTTTTGTATATTTTGTATATGATTTATACATAGTAAAAATAAATTTCATACATCTAATTATTATTATACAACATATCTACAACTATCTACAACTTTCACACATTATTTCTATCAAGTTAAATATAACTACAATAACATACAACTTAAATACAAATTTTATATAAAATTTATACAATATGTCTTTTGTATATTTTGTATCCGATTTATAAATAATAAAAACAAATTTCATACAACTAATTATATATTACACAATTTATATACAACTTATCTATAATTTTCTTACATTATTTCTACAATTTTTCTACAATTTCGTAAATATAGTGCATATCACGTCTTCTTCTTCTTCGACTTTCAATATGAAATTCAGCCAAATCAAGTTTAATCGTCACCAAAAACACCCTCAAAATTGAGATATAAACTCCAAACCATATTCTCAATTGTTTGCAACAACACCCACTCCAAACAAATAATGATTTTGAAAATCCAGATTCGAATTCAAAGCTTCAAAGCTTTTTAATGGCTGTTAATGGTGGAATTGCTACTCTCTTTTCCGTTGCTTTACATTACTGGAATTAAGGATTGAGGGATAGAGAGAGACGTAGAGAGAATTCCCAATTGTTTGCAACAACATCCAATTTAAACAAGTAATATATTTTGAAAACTCAAATTCGAATTCAATGCTTCAAAACTTTTAAATGGATTTCAACGGTGGAATTGCTGCTCTCTTGTGCAATATANGGGGATCAATGGGAGTGATTGTAGGAATTGATTAATTATCCTTAAATCCTAAAAATGTACATAATTGAGAGTGAGATACAGAGAGAGAACGTGGGGGATCAGTGGGAGTGATTGTAGGAATTGATTAATTATCCTTAAATCCTAAAAATGTACATAATTGAGAGTGAGATACAGAGAGAGAACGTGGGGGATCAGTGGGAGTGATTGTAGGAATTGATTAATTATCCTTAAATCCTAAAAATGTATATAATTGGTAATTTTGTATATAGGAGGTAATTAAAGTGAAACTTGAGTAGGGAGGGTAATAAAGTTTCCGATAGTGTATAGGTATATAAAAATTCCTAGTAAAAATGGGGGCGATGTGCACAGATAGTCATTAATAACACATGTCTTTACTTTTAAGCCACTGTTTTAAATATATTTAGTCTTTAGCCACTGCTTTAATAAATTTTTACCTGCTCGGACTAAAATACCCTTCTGTTATAAGGATATTCGTTGATACCTACACTCCTTATTAACGATCAGCAGAAGCTCAAACTTACGTAACTTACGTGCAGAGATTGTTGTGATCGCCCAAAATTGCAGAAGCTACTCTTCCGACTTCAAACTAGATAATTCAACTTTCTCGTCCAAAACTCCATAAAATTATAGTAAGTTTTAATGTTTCAGATATCTCTTTATGCTTTTGTGCGTTTGTGTGGATTTTTATTTCGTTACTGAAGAATAAGATGCTAGGAATTTGATTTTTTTCCTTTTATGGATTGATAACGTTAAGGACATTATGTACTTAACTCTGTGATTGTTCCTATAAATATTGAGGATATAATATTAAGGATTTGGTGTCCTTAACATGACTGTTGTTCTAAAAAATATTAAGGACATAGTGTAACGACCCGACCGGTCGTTTTGCGTTATAGGACCCCGTTCCCCTAAATGAGACTTCCCGTAGTGGCTTTTATGATTTATGACCTGTGGGGAAGGGTGGTTCGGGATTCAAAAGAGTTTAGAGTAGTATAGGAACACTTAGTTCCTTAAGGTTAGCCTTTAAGGCCAAGTTTGACTTCGGTCAACGTTTTGAGTAAACAACCTCGGAATCGAGTTTCGACGGTTTTGGTAGCTTCGTATGAAGATTTCGGACTTGTGCGTATGTACGGAATGGGTTTTGGATGACCCGGGAGCGTTTTGGCGCCTAATAGCGAAAATAGAGTTTCCTTAAGTTCGAATTGAGATTTGGAACATGTTTTTGTGATATCGAGGTCTGAACGGAATTCCGAGACCGGGAATAGTTCCGTTATGTCATTTATGACTTGCTTGCAAAATTTGGTGTCATTCCGAGTAATATAGGTCGGTTTGGCGCATTGTTAGCGAATTCAAGAACTTAAAGTTCTTAAGTTTGATTTTAGGGGTTTTGAGGTGTGATTTCGAGTTTTAGCGTTGTTTTGGGTGTTCCGAAGGCTTGAGCAAGTTTGTGTTATGATTTGGGACTTGTTGGTATATTTGGACGGGGGATCGGGTGGGCCCAAGTGTCGTTGGGGCACCAACCGAGGCAAAAAACCAGCAGCTATAATTGCTGGTGCACCAGATCTGGTGTAACCGCAGGTGCGGTTGACCAGTCGTATGTGCGAGACTGCTCATGCGGTCCAGGCCTCGCAGGTGCAGCCACCAGGTGAGGCTGCCAATCCTCGCAGGTGCGGACCATATTCCGCATGAGCGGAGCCACAGGTGCGAGCTCCTTTCCGCAGATGCGAGCCCAGGTCCTCTTGTCCAATTCCGCAGGTGCGAGCCCCTTCTCGCAGATGCGATACCGCAGGTGCGAAATCCCTGTAGGCAGAGAGGTCTTTTTCACCTTCTTCTTTGAACATTTCACCTTCTTCTTTGGGCGATTTTGAGCATGCAAAAGGGACCAACGACCTAGCTACTAAGGGGTAAGTAATTTCCACCCTAATGTTGATTGATTACATGAAATCCTAGGTAGATTAACACCCTATTTAGTGTAAATCAAAGGTTAGACCAAAACCTAGGGCTTTGTGGAGATTTTAGGAACTTACCCACTAATTAGCTATGAAATCATACCAAAACCATATATTAATGATCCTTAGGTTATGGGTGAGTGTTTCCTTCGAAAATTTCCGGAATCCGAGCATGTGGGCCTGGGGGTGTATTTTGGGATTCTGNCTAACCTTGTAAGAGGGAATTGTCCCCATAGGTGATTATAAATAATTGTATGTCCTTGTTTGCGGGGGCTACGTACGCACGAAGTGACGAGAGTTCGTGCGTAAAAACTACTATGTTATGTTTGGGTAGTTTTAGGACTCACAAGCATGTGTTTGTGTGCCTTGTATGTGACCTTAACTGTGTTTTGAGTTGCTTAGTATCCTCGAATTGGTATGAAGATATTTAGGAAGTTACATTCAAATTACATTGCTTAAATTCTTGTCTTCAAGCATAATCTCTGTTAGATCCTTGGATTCTTGATAAATTCTGTGTATGTATATGGGCACCCGCATTGCATGTATGATTCGTGAGCGGGATAGCCC
>ML282361.1:0-21008 GCA_005239495.1 Nicotiana undulata | reverse complement strand
AGCTTTTTGAGCAATAAATTTCATGTATTATATGAGGTCTTATTGGGACATATTATATACCAAATTGAAGTTATTGGAATTTAGTTTCCAACGCTCTTAACCGTTCATTCATACGACATCAGGATAAAAAGATATAAGCGTCGGAAGATGGACCAATCCTAGGGTGCCAAGCTAGCACCTCTTTGACTTTTCCAAACTTGATATATATAAACATTAGGTCGGCTTTATCTTCATTATTAAGAATAAAACGACCATAGAACACCCATAAATATGACCTCAAGATATCTACTAGGGTTTCAAAGAAGAATATCATCCCGGGCATAAAATCGAGAAGCAATAACATCAAAACGATCCCTACGACGTAAGTGTCATTATACCGCCTCTTCTTTTTCTTTGTAGTTAGAATTTTGGAAGTTACTTAATAGTTAAGAAACATCTAATATCTGTATTTAAGGGTTTAAATATCAAGGAAGTTTGATAAATGTGTTTCCTAATAGTTAGAACTCACGGGATAGTGATCGGAAGCCGTGACTTCGAATTATTTGACTTGTAGCGAACTGTTTTGTGTTGATGTTGGGCTGCGTGTTTTAATACTTTTTTGTAGAGTTTTGGAGGAGGAAGGGTGTGTATAAACACCATATATATGTAGATTTATGAGCTGGTCATTCGTTGTAATATTTCCGGGTCGTTTGACACGACTACGGTGGTCGTCTTATGTGTGAAGTGATTAGGTTGTGTGTGGACTGTTATGGGAGGCTCAATATGATTATTATTGATGTTGTTTGGGTTGTTAAGTGATTGTTTTTACTTGTGTGAAGTCATATAAATAGGGGAGGTGTTGTCCGTTTCATCGTAAAATAGGTTGTGGTCGATACATAATAGTTATGACGCTTAAACGATAACGATAGTGTCGTTTCTCTTATTGTAGATTAAGGAGTTGTGACATTTGCGTAGCTTGAGGTTGGGACAGTATATACAAGGTATGTGAGGCTATCCCTTTCCTTCTTTTGCACGACTCCGATTGTACATAATGCAATGAACGAGCTTCCAAAGATACTCTACTCTTAGAAGCTAGCAGTACTTACATTGTTTCCCTTCTTATGGAACAATTGATGTTGAGGTTGCTTCTCTTATTCTTATGTTATCAATGTTGTTGGTACTTCCTGATTCTTATAAGATTCTCGATGAAGAGTTATCCCTAATGATGTGTACGGATAATATCGACCTTACTTCACTCCGAAATGTTCATAACATGATTCCAATGAGTCCTGCATGCATTATATATATGTATATATTTTACTCTACCGAGACGCGCTATAGTCGACCGGGTATGGCACCTATTGTGAAACCACTAATCAGTTGGGTTTACCGAGTCCTCTTTGAGGCCGGGTATGATATGATGATGATGCCCACATAGGCGAATGTTCTATGATGATGATGATTCCCATAGAGGCGTATGTTTTAAAAAGATTATCTGTATATATGTATCATGCATTTCATGTTACTGTCTCTTCGAAGCACTCTGATGCTACAGGTTGTATCTCCTACATCTCTCTTTACATTACTGTTCTTATTTATGTTTTCCTGCCTTACATACTCAGTACTTTAATCGTAATGACGTTCTTTTATTTGTGGACGTTGCATGTCGTGCTGCAGGTCCTGATAGATAGGTAGACACAGCTCCCCCACCATAATAGTCTTTCCACTTCAGCAGTTATAGGCGAGATCCCTTCTCCGGACTTGCCGTGGTCTTGGTATGCATTTTTGTTATAGATGTTATGGGTATGTCGGGGCCCTGTTCCGGCTATGTTGCATTACTTATGCTCCTTTAGAGGCTCATAGACATGTGTCAACTCATGTATAGTTTGGTATGCCTTGTTGGATAATTTTTGTTGTATAGTCTTTCATGGCAGCGTTGTAGCTCGTACCTTTTATGTAGTTTCTTAGCAATCTTGTCATCCCATGTGATGTATGTTCATGATCCATATCTACCATTTATATTGATCTCGTTATCCCTTAAAGATAATAAGAAGGTTAGATAAAATGTACGTTGGTGCTCGGCAAGTATGGCCCGGGTGCTAGTCATGATCCTCCAGTTTGGGTCGTGACAAACTTGGTATCAGAGCAGGTCTGTCCTAGGGGTTGTCTATGAGCCGTGTCTAGTAGAGTCTTGTTTATGGGTGTGTTGTGCACCACACTTATAAGCAAGAGGCTACAGGGCATTTAGGACTGTTACTCTTTCTTCTTACTCTAGATCGTGTGGTAGAGCTCAATGGTAAGAACTCAATTTCCTAAATTCTATCTTATTTATAATACGATGATGCATACATCTAGAAAGATGGATGGTAAGAGATTGAAATGTGGTTTTGGAAGAGTTGAGTCATAGGAACTCAATTTTGCATCATGCTTATGATGTGTAAATGTGAGGGCTTCAGCAGATCATGTGTGTACTAAGATGTGTTAGTTTCTTAATAAGGAGCTCTAAGGAAAGAATATCTATCTACCCATATGGTAAAAAGAAATAAGAGAATCAGAAGGTAGATACGAGTTTTAGCAAGTAAAAGAATCAAGATAAAGAAGGGTACAAGGTACCTAGTTAATAAATATTATCAATATTTATAATTCTGGCAGAGAACTATAATATTTTTTTTAGTTGCTATCAACGGTAACAGAGATATCTACAATTGTCCATACCAATCTCAATTATGCCCAATGGGAGCTAACTGAAATAAATTAAGAANATGGTCACTCTAGAATAGAACAATCAGATATGAATACTAGAATATTCAGAAATTTCAGAAGATAGGCACTAGAATCCTAGAAGGGATAAATATTTGCCTTAGTATGACTCCAGCCACTAGTAAAAATAAAAATAAAAAATAAAAAATAAAAGAAGAAGAATGTTAGTCGTCCCGAAGAGCCAGTGATATGAAGCAGGGGGGGCTAAATGTGAAATAACGTCATGTTAAAGTCTTTATAATAGGGCGATAGACAGAGATATTAGCATGAGAATAAGAAGAGAGTAAATGAATCATTATGAGTAAGAGGTGATAAATGAGTGATAGCGGTAAATAAAAATATGGTATAATGATAAAGTTTATAGTCAAGTGAAGAAAAAAAATGAGAGGAGACTGGCCTTGAGACAATACAAAAGTATAAGCCATAAAGTCATACCCTTATTTCGAGAAATGAGTTGGTGACTCACACGTGATTACCATAAGGAAAAGTTAGACCCCCAAGTAATAGAAATTAGTATGGGCTAGTGAATAAGATAAACTGAACATGAATTAGGGACCTAAGGAATCGTTAATAGTCTCCATCATTTCGGAGATCGTGGTTCGACAGTAATAGAATGAACAATAGAAGAATAACCTTTAAAGGTCATTCACGAAGACGCTTACCTAAAGCAAGCACTATGAGCAGAGTTAAGCTTAAGGGACTAAATGTGCCAGTTATACCACGTGTTACTCTTGTGCGTACCAAATTCAATTATACCTGGTGTAGAAGGGTTACCGCAAGGCAAGTAATATCTGTGAAGATGTAGAAACAAAATGCCAAAGATGAAGAGGTAAATATCGAATAATAAAGGAAGAATGTGGTAAAAAGGTGAAAGGAATAAGATTGCATTTATTCATATCCTACAGATATAATATAACTCCAGAACATTATGCAAGCATGATGTTGGGGAGAATCAATAAGGGTTTCGCACTCGATGATATTGATATATAAGTGGGAATGAACACTTGATACATAAGGATCCCGTACAAGAGGTAAGTTAAGACAAAGGACATAACCCAAGAGGCGTTACATAAAATAAAGATATGAGAGTTGACCAATGGGTAGTCAGTAGTTGATTCAGGAAGAGCCTAGTTATGGCTAGATAGGAGGATATAGGCAAATCAGTAGATCATGCAAGATAAACGTAGTGAAACCCAGCATAGAAAATTCAGTCTCTTAGATACAAAATCATAATCCTCGAGAAATATTCAGATAGGAGTTGGGGTAGTAGAAGGTACAATATAAGTGTTACGGAAATAAAAGAGAGGCATAATGGAGACAACTGAAATTTCAATTCAGAAGAAACCCTATAAGCACAAGGGCATGGAGGTAAGTAACTAAGGATAATAATAGGCGCGCAAGAACATCAGAAATACCGTGGGATATACAATGTAATAAGGTCTCAACTTTATAAGAGTTAGAAGTTCTTCCCTAAGTACTACAACGAAAGACTAGCTGAGGAAATAAGGAAGCAGGCTTCAACATAAGCATAGTGACCTAAAGTAGAAATGGTCTTGTAACAGCAGTCTCACTATAATGTTGTATGCACTCCATAAGAAAGTGGAATCTATCGTAGCTAATGAACGGAGGAAAAAAAAAAAATCAATTAAAAGTTGATAATTGAGATCATATGAGTTACAGGGAACCCCCGTATTCATGGGCACTAAGATAGTCCAAGTATCCATGCAGCAAGTGGCAGAACGACCAGGAAAAGTAATTGTTTACATTTAAGACAACTGAGAAGGCGTGAAAGGAGATCTATGGTGCTAACATGATGAAAGGAAGGTTACGAGTAGTATAAGTAGATGTGCGTAGGTCGCAAGCTAAAGTATGGTAGAGCAACAAGGTTTTAGCTAGGCAGGAGTAAGGATAAGAAAATGTGAGTGAGAAGGTGACGAAAATAGGTAATTCCTTGGGATTAAACCTATCACAACAAGAGAGCTAATGGTTTCCATACAGTTATAAAAAGCTCAATATAGCATGAGTGAATTCAAAAGAGTTTAAAACTAGGAGAATTTAGAAGAAATAGAATGCTACCATAATAGTAAAGTAAGGGTGTAATTGTGATAAATGATAAGAGGATGACGTTTAGACCTTTGATTCAGTAATGATTTTGAGAACAAGTATTTCATGAACTGCACGGGATTAGAATACCCCCATAAGATGAATCACATTGGAATGCTATGAAATACAGTTACTGGAGTATAGTATCGTCCCTAAGTGGATCAGGAAAATCACTTCAGATGTTCCCCGATGAGACGTGAGCCCTAGTGACGATATATTACATAAGAGATTTTAAATTATCAGTGGTAGATTATAGATCAATATTAAGGTGAATCAACAATGAATGGATGAAAGTTACAAAGTATGAGATGAGATTATGCTGTCATTATTAAGATGGACGGTAATAAGGAAGCATTAAATGGCTTAGATTTATACATATAGGATAAGCGGTGAGAGAAAAACCTGGAGTTGGGTGGCAAGTCTCCATAATAATAAACCGAAGTAAGAGTTATGGTATAGTATGACCTACCTAGTAGTGGTAAAGCCATAAGCATAGATAACTGAGGCTATGAAACAAGATATAGCAATAGTCGTAAGTTCAACAAAATACCAAACAAAGAACTTTAGTACACCTATAGATGCCCAGAGGGACAGCTTGTCATAGTACAATATATGTTCACCAAGTGAATCCTAAAGATAGGTTAAAAGCTAACAAGAAATAAAAAAAGGATATAAGAGTTGCATTGGCACACATTCAAGGTTAGAATTTTCTAGGCTTCATGAAAAAAGGTAGAAATAGTTACGACATTGAAAGGCGTTAGACCACAAGTCGTGGTGTGAGAAAGAGGCCTAAAGGGGGGAATGTTCTAGCCTTTGGATTTATTCACCGAACAACTCCCTAGATGGCAAAGATACTATTAAATTATTCGTAAGAGTTATTGCTAAGATATGGAAAAGTGCATTAGTCAACATTAAAGGATGAATGCTCCAAAGGGGGGAATGATGTTACACCCCATGTTTTTGTACGTGGGAGTACATCGTAAGTCAATTGATGTAAGATCAAAAATAAGATTTTATTTGATGGAATATAAATTAATTTAATCATGTTACGTCGGAGGTTACAAATATTTAGTATCAAGAATAATGAGTACCAAGAGAGTTGGAAAGCTTAGAAGCTAAACCAATTGAAGAAAATAAGTTTCGTCAAAAGTCGACGAGTTTGGAATGTTATAACATGTACTTTAGGGTGAGACAATGGTTCATTACATGATACGGAGGTTACGCTATGAGTTAATGTTTATCGTATGATAGTTTTGTTCTACTTTTTGAAGTCAAGCAAGTGGTGGAACAAAAGTTGGCAAAGGTCTTCACAAGTTACACTCATAATGTGCTTAACATTAGGTCACATGTAACTGATTTTTCTCCCGATATACTTGGAATTAGGGGATGATCTACCTACCAAACTGAATATCTATGAGTCTAGTTTCCAACGCATTCGTTCATCGTTACAACATAGGAGTAGAGAGATATCTGCAATTTCGCGAGACTGCGCAGACATCATAAGTGACAAGTAGGTGGATCACTAAAGCTTTTTGAGCAATACATTTCATGTATTATATGAAGTCTTATTGGGACATATTATATACCAAATTGAAGATCTTGGAATGTAGTTTCCAACACTCTTAACCGTTCGTTCATACAACATCAGGATAAAAAGATATAAGCGTCGGAAGATGGACCAATCCTAGGGTGCCAAGCTAGCACCTCTTTGACTTTTCCAAACTTGATATATATAAACATTAGGTCGGCTTTTCTCTTCATTATTCAGCATAAAACGACCAGATAACACCCATAAACATAACCTAAAGATAACTACTAGGGTTACAAAGAAGAATATCATCCCGGGCATGAAATCGAGAAGCAATAACATCAAAACGATCCCTACGACGTAAGTGTCATTATACCGCCTCTTCTTTTTCTTTGTAGTTAGTGTTTTGGAAGTTACTTAATGGTTAATAAAAGTCTAATATCTGTATTTAAGGGCTTAAATATAAAGGAAGTTTGATAAATGTGTTTCCTAATAGTTAGAACTCACGGGACGGTGATCGGAAGCCGTGAGTTCGAGTTATTTGACTTGTAGCGGACTGTTTGTGTTGCTTTGGTCTGCGTGTTTTACTACTGTTTTGTGGATTTTTGGAGGAGGAAGGGTGTGGAGAAACACCATATAGATGTAGGGTTGTGAGCTGGTCGTTCGTTGTAACATTTCCGGGTCGTTTGACACGACTACGGTGGTCGTCTTATGTGTGAAGTGATTAGGTTGTGTGTGGACTGTTTTGGGAGGCTCAATATGATTATTATTGATGTTGTTTGGGCTGTTAGGTGATTGTTTTGACTTGTGTGAAGTCATATAAATAGGGGAGGTGCTGTCCGTTTCATCGTAAAATAGGTTGTGGTCGATACATAATAGTTATGACGCTTAAACGATAACGATAGTGTCGTTTCTCTTATTGTAGATTAAGGAGTTGTGACATTTTCGTAGCTTGAGGTTGGGACAGTATATACAAGGTATGTGAGTTTATCCCTTTCCTTCTTTTTCACGACTCCGATTATACGTAATGCAATGAATGATCTTCCAAAGATACTCTACTCTTAGAACCTAGCAGTACTTACATTGTTTCCCTTCTTATGGAATAATTGATGTTGAGGTTGCTTTTCTTATTCTTATGTTATCAACGTTGTTGGTACTTACTGATTCTTATAAGATTCTCGATGAAGAGTTAGGCCTAATGATGTGTACGGAGAATATTGACCTTACGTCACTCCGAAATGTTCAGAACATGATTCCAATGAGTCCTGCATGCATTATATATATGTATCTATTTTACTCTACCGAGTCGCGCTATAGTCGGTCGGGTATGGAACCTATTGTGCAACCACTAATCAGTTGGGTTTACCGAGTCCTCTTTAAGGCCGGGTAACATATGATGATGATGATGCCCACAGAGGCGAATGTTCTATGATGATGATGATGCCCACAGAGGCGGATGTTTTAAAAGATTATGTATATATATGTATCATGCATTTCATGTTACTGTCTCTTAGAAGCACTCAGATGTTACAGGTGGTATCTTCTCTACCTCTCTTTACATTATTGTTCATATTTATATTGACCAGCCTTACATACTCAGTACTTTATTCGTACTGACGTCCTTTTATTTGTGGACGCTGCATGTCGTGCTGCAGGTCCTGATAGACAGGTAGACACAGCTCTCCCACCATAATAGGCTTTCCAGTTCAGCGGTCATAGGCGAGATCCCTTCTCCGGACTTGCCGTGGTCTTGGTATGCATTTTTGTTATAGATATTATGGGTATGTCGGGGCCCTGTTCCGGCTATGTTGCATTACTTATGCTTCTTTAGAGGCTCATAGACATGTGTCAACTCATGTATAGTTTGGTATGCCTTGTTGGATAATGTTTGTTGTATAGTCTTTCATGGCAGCGTTGTAGCTCGTACCTTTTATGTAATTTCTTAGCAATCTTGTCGTCCCATGTGATGTATGTTCATGATTCATATATACAATTTATATTGATCTCGTTATCCCTTAAAGATAATAATAAGGTTAGATAAAATGTACGTTGGTGCTCGGCAAGTATGGCCCGAGTGTTAGTCATGATCCTCCAGTTTGGGTCGTGACATACTATTTCCTGTCTTGATGAACCGGCAACTATGACTTGTAATGAGACAACGCAACAAAAGGATAGTGATTCAGAAGAAGAAGATGGTGTACCCGAGGAAATCGTCACAGAAGTAGTGGACTTTGAGAACAAGCCTAAGTCCAACCTGGACGAAACTGAAATAATCAACTTGGGAGATTCTGAAACTGTCAAGGAGACCCGCATCAGCATTCCCTTGTCGCCGTCAGAAAACGAAGAGTACACACTGTTCTTGAAAGAGTATTAGGAAATCTTTGCATAGTCATATGATGATATAACCGGGTTAAGTACATCCATTGTGGCTCATAAGTTTCCCACAAACCCAATGTGTCCGGCAGTGAAGCAGAAACTCAGGAAATTCAAGCCTGATATAAGTCTGAAAATCAAGGAGGAGGTTACTAAGAAAATCAAGGCCAAGGTCCTCAGGGTAGTTGAATATCCAACGTGGTTAGCCAGCATCGTGCCAATTCCGAAGAAGGATGGGAAGGTTAGAGTCTGTGTCCATTATAGGGATTCTCAATAGAGCCAGCCCAAAGGATGAGTTCCCGCTTCCAAACATACACATCTTAATCGACAATTGTGCCTAGCATGAACTCCAGTCCTTTGTAGATATTTTTTCTGGTTACCATCAGATCTGGATGGACGAGGAGGACGTTGAGAAATATTCTTTCATTACACCCTGGGGGGTGCACTACTATAAGATGATGTCGTTCGGCCTAAAGAATGCTGGGGCCACCTAAATGAGGTCCATGACTACCATCTTCCATGACATGATACACAAGGAGATCGAGGTGTATTTGGACGAAGTCATCATTAAATCCAAGAAATCTAAGGATTATATAGTATACTTGAGGAAATTCTTCGACAGATTGCGGAAGTACAACCTGAAATTGAACCCCGCAAAGTGTGTATTCGGGGTTCCTACCAGAAAGTTACTTGGGTTCATCATCAGCCGCTGAGGGATAGAACTGGATCCGTCAAAATTCAAAGCCATCCAAGAGCTACCACCACCCAGAAGTACGAAGGATGTAATGAGTTTTCTGGGGCGACTAAACTATATCAGTCGTATCATAGCCCAGTCCACAGTTATATGTGAGACGATTTTCAAGATGTTGAAGAAAGATGCTGCAACTAGTTGGACCAAAGATTGTCAAAAGGATTTCGAAAAGATCAAGGAGTACTTATCAACACCACCAGTCTTGGTCCCGCAAGAGCCAGGCAGACCACTGCTACTCTACCTTTCAGTGTTAGATAGAGCTTTCGGCTGCGTTCTGGCGCAGCACGATGAGACTGGCAGATCATCTTGCTGAAAACCCTGTGGAAGGAGAATACAAACCCCTGAAAATGTATTTTCCCGACGAATAGGCACTATGCATAGAAGAGGAAATTGTTGATTCCTACGATGGTTGGAGAATGTTCTTTGACGGATCAGCAAATTTCAAAGGAGTCGGTGTTGGACCTGTCTTAGTATTAGAAACTGGCCAACACTATCTGGTATCTGTAAAACTCAGATTTCCATGCACCAACAACATGGCGGAGTATGAAGATTGCATACTAGGACTCAACATGGCCATCGACATGAATATTCAGGAGTTGTTGGTGATCGGTGATTCAGATTTTCTTGTGCACCAGGTACAAGGAGAATGGGAAACTAAAAACTCCAAGATATTGCCATATTTGTACCATGTGCAGGAATTGAAGAAAAGGTTCACAAAGATAGAGCTTCGGCATGTTCCCAGGATTCAGAACGAGTTTGCCGATGCATTGGCCACTTTGTCATCAATAAGACAGCAACTTCATTGATCATATCCCAACAAGGATCCACAGCCAGACGGTATATTGTTTCCATGTTGAATAAGAAAAGACAGGAACCCTTGGTTCCACGACATCAAGGAATATTTGGGGAAAGGAGAAAACCCTGAGCATGCGAACCATATTTAGAAACGCACACTTTCGGAGGTTGTCCAACAATTTCTTCCACAGCGGAGGAACCCTATATAGGAGGACTCTTGATTTGGGACTATTAAGGTGTGTTGACGCAAAGGAAGCTTCTAAGCTGCTTGAAGAGATACATGCCAGGACATGTGGCCCGCATATGAATGGCTTTGTCTTGGAGAAAAAGATACTAAGGGCCGGTTATTCCTGGATGACCATGGAGACAGATTGCATCCAGTATGTCTGAAAATGCTACCAATGTCAAGGCATACAGATATGATAAAAGTGTCGCCGAATGAGCTCAATGCAACAAGTTCACCTTGGCCCTTTCCGCCTGGGGAATGGATGTCATTGTTCCAATCGAGCCCACCGCCTCAAATGGGAATCGATTTATTTTGGTAGACATCGATTACTTCACCAAATGGGTCGAAGCAGCATCTTACAAAGCAGTGACTAAGAAGGTCGTGGAAATTTTGTCCACAGCCGGATAGCTAGTTTATGGTACTGAAGTTGTTACTCCCGTTGAAGTGGAGATTCCTTCTTTGAGAATCATACAAGAAGCTGAGCTCGACGACGCAGAATGGATAATGAGCCGTTTTAAGCAATTGGCCCTCATAGACGGAAAGAGGGTGAACGGAGTGTGTCACAGACAACTTTATCAGAACAGAATGTCCAAAGCATTCAACAAAAGAGTCAAGCCAAGATAGTTCACACCGGGGCAGCTGGTGCTGAAGAAGATCTTTCCGCATCAGGATGAAGATAAAGGGAAATTCTCTCCCAACTGGCAAGATCCTTACACGGTTCACAGAGTATTGATAGGAGGAGCCCTCATACTTGCAGAAATGGACGGAGAAGTCTGCCCAAAACCAATCAATTCAAGTGCAGTCAAGTGATACTATGTGTAACTGTTTATGTTTTCGCAAATGATGTTAATTGAACTATGCTCGACCTGATTCCCGTTTAAGAGGGGATACGTAGGAAGGCCTGTGGGTTCGGTCACAATTCAATAAAATTTTATTTTCCCCACAATCGAAAACTGGGGCAAAATTTTGAGGAGAACCCTCAAAATTCCGAAGCAAGTTCAGCCGATCGCAGCATATACAGTAGTTAGAAATGCTTATTCATTTAACTAGGGCAGAATTTTGAGGAGGACCCTCAAAATTCTACAGCAAGGGAAGTCGCAATGTCTCGGATCATCTCACAGTCACTGGTTCATCTAACCAATTTTCCAAAATATATTGTACTATGACTTTGAAAACTATGCATACTTGCTTTTAAAATAACCTTGTTTAGCAAACGCTACCCCTAGTTATTTGAAAAGGATCTCCAGATCGAGCAAATCAAGTCAAGCAAGCAAACGGAGGCACGAACCGACCTTCCCCCTACAGAACTCATGATTATTCTTTGAATGCAAGAATAAGAAATATACGCACCTCGAAATCACAACCTTCACAACAACAACGATACTGAATCTACTTCCAGATAAGAAATACTCTGCTATCATCTGCGGCTTGTTCTATTTGCATGGTACTAAGCCTTGTCCCAAATATTGCGCGAGACTAAGCTCTGTCTCGATCTTGCACGAAGCTAAGCCCTGCCTCCAAATCTGCATGAGGCTACGCCATGCCTCTCTATTTTCACAAGGCCAAGCATCGCCTTTTATTTTCATGAGACTAAGATCTGTCTCGATCCTTCATAAGGCTAAGCCCTGCCTCCATGCCTCCATAAGGCTAAGCATTGCCTTCTAGTTTCATGTGACTAAGCCCTGTCCCAAATCTTGCATGAGGCTAAGCCATGCCTCCATATTTGCGTAAGTCTAAGCACTGCCTTCCACTTACATGAGACTAAGTTCTGTCTCGATCTTGCATGAGGCTAAGCCCTGCCTCCTATCTGCATAAGGCTAAGCTCTGCCTTCAATTTTCATGGGACTAAGCCCTGTACCGAATTCTTGCATGAGACTAAGCTCTGTCTCGATCTTGAATGAGGCTAAGCCCTGCCTCCATATTTGAATAAGGCTAAGATCTAACTTCTATTTGCATGGGACTAAGCCATGTCCCAAATCCTGCATGAGCCTATGCCCTGCCTCCATATTTGAATAAGGCTAAGCACTACCTTCTACTTGCATGAGAATAAGCCCTGTCCCAAATCTTGCATGAGGCTAAGCCCTGCCTCCATATTTGCACAAGGATAAGCATTTCCTTTTATTTGCATGAGACTAAGCCCTGTCTCAATCTTCGCATGGGACTAAGCCTTGTCCCGAACCTTGCACGAGACAAAGTCCTGTCTCTCCTACACTATCTATTTTCTCTTTGTTCGGGCTAAGCTTTGCCCTCCACTTCATACAAGACTAAGCTTTGTCCTCTTTCTTCTGACATCATATTGTTGCATCTCATGGGTTGAAATATCGCCAACTTGTCCGAAGGCGTCATAGTCTAAAGACATCATCCTAATAGCCGGAAGACACCATGTCATTGCTTGGGGATCTCTCAAATTTACGTATCATTGTTCAAAGGTATCATGGTTCGGAGGCACCATTTTCATGGCCCGAGAACATCATCTCATGGACTGTGACTCCCTCACTGAACAATTCATGGCCAAAGATATCATGGTCTAAGGACGTTATCTTCAACCGTCCTAAGACAATTTTCATGGTCTGAAGGGAATTTGCATCAAGTTTAAATTTATGCACAGATATATGCTCATGGTACATATTTACTTGCAGGTGATCCGACAAGCAATCGTTACCACAATAGGAGCAATCCTGCTCCAGTTCCTTTATACTATCTCAAACTTGACCTCACCCTTTGCACCTACCCCGAAACCTTGTGTCCGTCCTTGTGGTAACTTCATCGGTATATTCCTCCGATGAATCCGTAACTACACACGGCGTGATTTCTATAAAACCAGGGATATGTAGGTAGCTCAGAAACCAGAGTGCGGCCTAAATCTCTCAAACCATCTCGCTCGGTCAAAATTGGCCATCATATCTTTACCCAATAACTCTTTCATCCTTCCCGGGTAAAGAGGGGAAGCTGATGATACCCAATTTTTCCCTATACTATTTTTATAATGCATATCTATCTTCAAAATAGTGCATGAGCATCAACTAATATTTTGTTATAATTTCTGCATTTTTAAGAATTTTTATTAATTTATCCCAGTATTTTTATTATATGAATAATTATTAAATTGCGTCACAAATGACTTTATAACATATTTATGGCTTAATTTTACTATTTATATTTATACTAAGCTTAAATTATTTTATAAGTAGCCACATTAATATTTTTGGGTTATAATTGCAGTAACTTTGTAATTATAGCCCATGTATGCATTATTACATTATTTTACCAGAAAATAGCTTGTTGCATTTTTAAAATATTGAGTAATTGCTTTAAAACATTTTTATGCATAAAAATCATTTTTTTACAATTTGTTAATTATTTTTACAAATTATTTTACTAATTAATTTGGTATTTAACAAATAACATGTTCGGTGCCTCGCCCTTGTCTCCTTCGCCGTAGACTGAAAATGATGGGATAAATTCTTTTAATTTTCGGACCTAAACTAGCCCAAACCCCTTAAATATCAGCCCAATTCACCCCCAGGCCCAATCTGCACCTACCCGACCCAATAACCCCGTTTGATCATGGTCGTTGATCTTTTAGATCAACGGTCCACAATAGTTCTTACCTTTTTAATTTCTAAACCAACCCTAACCCCCCCCCCCTCATTCCCTCATTCCGCCGTCATCATCTCCCTTAATCTCTTTATTCTCTCTCGACCCAACCTAAACCCTAATCGCCGTCACCGGCAAGAAGCTCCTGTCTATGGAGTTTTCGTGCATTCTCCGACCATTACCAGCCTTCTATACCTCCTTGTTGTTTGATTACATGGATCCTTAGAAGAATCTCATGGAGATTCAACCTAGTTCTTGCCTAAAACTTATTTTAGCCTGTCTAGGGCCATTCTCGTTTGTGAGTACAGATTTCTTCCTATTTTTAGTTTGAATCTATAGGTTTTGACCGAGTCTCTTTCATCTCTATTGTTTTGAAAACCATAGTTTTACTACTATTCGAATCTGTTCAGATCTTTGTAGGTCTGAAATGATTCGAGTATTATCGGGTGTTTTTCCTTGAAAATCTTTTGTTTTAGTTAACTCGTTCGATTTATTTCACTCTTTCTGAAATTAAGGTTCGTCCCAAACTTTTCTTCAAAGGTTGTTTCTAACCTTTCAGTGTTTAAACTAATTGGTCTTCACTATCTTGACTGATTCTCGCGTATATGCTTGAACCCTAGGTGTTTCTGTTTGTTGCACTGATATCTTCCATTTTTCCCGTTATTGTGTTATTTCTGTGAACCAGTTATACTAACTGATTCTATTTAAGGATTTGAACAATTTTCCTTGTTAAAACCAGTATTCTTTGGGATTTTTTACTTAATTGATTTCTATTGGAGATTTAAACCAATTGTTTTTGTTAAAATCAGTATTTCTTGGGATTTTAATTTACTTTCATTATTTGTGACCATTAATTAGTGTTACTTGCCTTATTCCGACTGATTAGTTAATTTATGGTCAATTTATGATTTTTTACCTTATTTAAGTCCCAATCAGGGCTGGTAATGGATTCTCTTTGTACTAATTTGACCTTTCCGGATTTGTTTGTGCAAATTGATTGTGATTAGCCCCAATTAACTGACTGATTATACCTACTTGCTTTATTTATGAACTCTAAATATTTTTACCTTATTTGTTTTACCTCCCTTAGTGATATATATACACTCTCATTCTGATTCTTAGACACGAACAAGAATTCACCAAAAACACACACTCACACAAACTGTACTCTCATCTCTCTGCTACTTGTGTTCATGGCTTGTCTAGTCAGCTGAAAGCCAAGGCTAGACTATTGAATCCTGCCTACTTTACCTTCTGTTTTTCTTCCTTTAACTGGTATGTTTCTATTTCTAATGTCGTTTATTACACCATGAAACTTGAACCTATGTGCTCGTTCATTTGTTACATTACTTTTGTTAAAACATATTTCTCCTCTGTACTAGTCTAATTACTTATGTACTTCACTCTGTATCTACTCATGTTTAAGTTTCCAATCCTTCCTGTTTACTGCTTTAAACCAACATGTTTTACCTTTTATGTCTAATGCTCTTATCTCTTTTGTCCATTAACTTCAATTGGTATGACTAATGCTGTGTAGTTAAATCCCTGTCCTTTCTATGAATTGATTTGCATGACTGCTCCTAATCCTATGTTTTCATGTCTATTGCTTTGAGTCAGTGTGATTACTTCATCATTAGGTATGACTGATAGACTTATGTATTTCCTGTTAAGACTCTAAATCAGTAGTCTATGTGCTAATGAATGCTATGAATTTGGCCCCTTACCTACTCCATGTCCATGTTGCTCAATATGCTCTCACTCTCACCCTGTTTTATGTGTTTCTGATTCAAGTTTCCTGTGTTCCCAACCCCTGATCCCCTCTTTGTGAAATTGTTTGTCCTCGCCTAAGGTTAATTAATAGAATTGAACCTGGGCAGTGTGAAGCCTTATTTGAAACCTTGTAATTGTGTTTCTGTTTACCGTGAAAATGGTAATTACAATTATAATTAGTTGAGTGGTTCTAAAAATACGTGATTTATCTTAATACCAGTTGTTGAGCAATTATATCTAAGTGCGTTAATACAGAATGTATTGAAATCAGTTGAAAAGCTAGAAAAAAGCAAACCAGAGCGCCTTAGGTCGAAGGCTCGATGTCGACCTCGAGGGTCTATGAGACCGAGGTTTGGGCCTGGGTCGGTAGATCGATGGAGCTATAACAGACTTGTGTGCCTTAGGACACGCTATTTATGATCAATGATAAGCTATGAATGAAGAACAAGTAATGGGAAATAGTAAATATGAGTAAATGAGCTAGTAAATAGAGACAGAGGACGTTTTGATAATAAAAGCGGAGAATGTTCTTGTGCCTTGTATTCAATAATGTGTCCAATGATGTCTTTACAAAATAACAAGGGTTCCCTTTATATAGGAGGGAGTATCTCAACATAGTACATCAGCATTTATTACAAAGATTTTGATGGATTCAGCTAGTTAATGCCCAAGTACGGAGTTGTACTTCTTTGCAGACCTGCCTGCCTCGATCTTTGTGTCGTTCCTTGCGCCGACTCCAGGTCTATGTCCACTTGGATTGAGGGTATGCGAGGCTTCGAGATCAGACTCGAAGCCACACTCGAGACCTCATATGAATAAGCCACTGAATATAAACATAAAATTGGCCCCTCGAAGTTTAGCCACACACAGATAGTCCTCGAGTTTCTTATATGAAGTGATAAGAAATGACCTTGACATGGACCTTTCCCGGGCTTTTCATGATGATGTCATATTCATGACATGGGCCTACCATACGACTCGAAACGTCCCGTCAAATCGTTTCCCTAGGACATTGATTGCTCTGCCTCTTCATTTATCCCAAAAGGGGTAATGATGGCGATGTCGGTTGGTTTCCCCATAACCATTGATTGATTATTTAGTAAAGTTACCGACCTTCTATAAATAGGGGGTTCCTGACTTCAAACTCCATTCTTCCTATCTTCAACAGACTTAAATCCTTTCCATTCACCTCTATTTTTTTGTCTTTATGGTGCAAACCTATGTCTGCACGGTTGTTTGGTGGTGGCCCTTTAGGCCCGGTCATGACTTCCTTCTCAGAGCCCTCCCCTACTAGTCGGGGTTATATTGGGTTGTTGTTGTTTTTGTTGTTGTTACTGCTGCTGTCGGCCCGAGGAAACGAGGGAAGGGCCCTTAACGCCCTCCACGCCGGAAGGCATGAAATGCATATATTGCTGCTCATCTTTGCATGAAGTACCTATATTGCTGCTCATCTCTATTAACTCCAACCGGGTGTGGTATTTCGCCCTCTTTGCCTCCCGTGAGGTGAGGAGGCAATATCCACCGATTCTGGCATCCCACATCGGTTCGATATTTTGATAAGGGGCTTCTTAGTGGTGGTGATGGGAGTTTTAAGGAGGAGGAATATCTTGTTCGCATGTTGCCATTATGAGAAGCTCGGAGAAACTGGCTAGAGGTCCCTTGCGAGGGGTCCTCGAGGATATACCCCCGAAAAATGGGGCTTCCATATGTAGATTAGGCCTTTGTTTTATATTTCTCTACCGTTGTGTAAAGATCCCCTTGTGGGCTTTGTAAACATCTTCTATCAATAAGAAGTTCTTTGTTTTTCTTTTGATATGGTGTTGGAATTTTCCTTTTTGTATATGCCAACCTACGTGTGCGATGGGCCCGAAAATCGGAATTTTGTCATGACCAATGCTCGCTAAAACTCCAAAACCTTTTGACGGAGCTGGGGTTGCCTTTTAGTTAGACGAAGATCGGACCTCAGCTTCCCTGTGGCAAGGGCGGCCTATTGCAATCTTCGAACGAAAATTTGTCCTTATCTCGGGCGCCTCGGGAAATTCCAAGGATGGCCTTCGAGTTTTGAGTTGGCCCATAGGCTGGCCTAAAAAGGCTCTCAGGTGATTTTTAGTCCATTATTTCAGGCTCAGTCCCCGAGCCGGGTTACGACTCGAGCTCACCGATCCTTTAGGTTTCAAATTAGCTCGTAGGCCTTTTCCGCTGGCTTCAAGGTTCTTAGGTGACTTTTAACTAACCATTCCGGGCTCAGTCCCAGAGCCGGGTTACGACTCGAGCTCACCTATCCTTTAGGTTTCAAATTAGCCCGTAGACCTTTTGTGCTGGCTTCAAGGATCTTAGGCGACTTTTAACTAACCATTCCGGGCTCAATCCCCAAGCCGGGTTACGACTCGAGCTCACCGATCCTTTATGTTTCAAATTAGCCCGTAGGCCTTTTGCGATGGCTTCAAGGCTCTTAGGCGACTTTTTAACTTAACTTGTCCCGGGTTTAGTCTTCGAACTAAGTTTTGGCTCGAGGATCTTCACCCTTAGGGTATTCTTGAATCAATTCAAACCAGCCTTTAGGGTGACTATATTTTCCATTGCTTGAAGATTTACTTGGAGTTTTCTCCTATTCGTCTGACTCTTCGACGGCCCCAAAGAACCTAGATTATGAGTCGTCACGATGAACGAACAAAACCCTTTCTTATGAGCCGACATGAAAATGTTCAAAACTCTTTTACGTGAGTCGACATGAAAATGTTTGAAACTCT
Organism: Nicotiana undulata; assembly: GCA_005239495.1. Taxonomy (NCBI): domain Eukaryota; kingdom Viridiplantae; phylum Streptophyta; class Magnoliopsida; order Solanales; family Solanaceae; genus Nicotiana; species Nicotiana undulata. Next base: position 2,376 of record ML282361.1, on the reverse strand, counting down.
TTTATGCAAGCCAACATGAAAATGTTTGAAACCCTTGCATATACTAAAGGTAGCATGATTTTAACCGGTTCTTTCTGAAAATTATTTCGAAGGATTTGATTTTAGGGTGATAGTCGGGCGTCCCCGAAATGCTTGTTGTTGTGGGGTCGGAGCCCATCGACCAGAGTCTCCTTGTTTGGTCGAAGTCCTTAGTCCCGAGTATTGTATCCTCGACATCTATACCTGAGGGTATGCCTTTTTAGGGGTCTTACAAGTTTGAATATATAGCCTTGGCTTTGAAGTCGGGACCATTCCTTGTTGTTTGAACGCTCCCGCTTGGGGGCCTTGTGGTATCCAACATGCCCGTAGGACTTGCTGTTTTAAACATATTCGAGGTTATCCTCTTGGGATCTTGCGACCTCGGATCTTGATAAGTCGAATGTTAATGATAATTGTCTCTTGAATTTGCAAAATGTTTTGACGATAGAACATTATTTTCTACAAGCATATACATTTTTGCCATCGAGGGCTCGATCCTCCTATGCGGGCACAATTCATTCGACCGTTTGACCCACTACATTATTTTCCGGTCAAAAAACCCCCTTCGCCTTACTTTGACTTGTTTTGCAGGGGCATCTCCTCCCCCGGGGCAGTGTCCTCCAATGGTCGAGGTTACTTTGAGAGAAGCATTAGATGCTTGCATGAGTTCTTTCTGACGGACGCATACATGTTGCCTCATTAAAAACCATAACGGTAAAAACCCTTTTTTCGGGAGCAAAACCCGATCGAAGGAAAAGAATGCAACGCGTCCGTCGATCCAGGGGCCCTTTGGAAATGGCAGATGTTCTGGAGTCTTCCGTCGTATGCCTGCGGGAGATTAGCATTTGAGCAAGTGAAAAGAGACGGGATCGTAAGGTTACCTTAGCAGTAATATCGTTTGAGCATGGATATGTTCCAATTGCTTGGAAGTTGTTCGCCCTCCAAGGTTCCAAGCTTGTATGATCCTTTGTCGATCACCCCTAGGAGATGGTACGGTCCTTCCCAGCTCACTCCTAACTTTCCCTCATTAGGGTTTCGAGTGTTCAAAGTGACCTTTCTTAGGACTAAGTCCCCGACTCCAACATATCGGAGGTTCACTCTCCTGTTGTAATATCTCTAAATCCTCTGTTTTTGTTCACCCATCCGAATTTGTGAGGCCTCTCGTGTCATGACCCAAACTGGAGGATCATGACTGGTACCCGGGCCATACCTGCCGAGCACCAACGTACATTATATCTAATCCTCTTATTATCTTTAAAGGCCGACGAGATCGATATAAGTGGTAGATATGGATTATGAACGCCAAACAATGAAAGATAATGGAATGAACATGCATAACATGGGATAACAAGACTTCCAAGAAACTATATATAAGTTAGGAGCTACCACGCTTCCATGAAAGACTATACAACAAAAATCATCTGACAAGGCATACCAAACTATACATAAGCCGACACCTGTCTATGAGCCTCTAAAGGAGCATAAGTAATGCAACATAGTCGGAACAGGGCCCCGACATACCCATAATATCTATAACAAAAATGCATACCAAGACCACGGCAAGTCCGGAGAAGGGAGCTCGCCTATAACTGCTGAACTGGAAAGCCTACTGTGGTGGGGAAACTGCGTCTACCTGTCTATAGGGACCTGCAGCACGACATGCAGCGTCCACAAATAAAAAGGACGTCAGTACGAATAATGTACTAAGTATGTAAGGCTGTTCAATATAAATATGAACAATAATGTAAAGAGAGGTAGAGAAGATACCACCTGTAACATCTGAGTGCTTCTAAGAGACAGTAACATGAAATGCATGATACATATATATACATAATCTTTTAAAACATCCGCCTCTGTGGGCATCATCATCATCATAGAACATTCGCCTCTGTGGGCATCATCATTATCATATCATACCCGGCCTCAAAGAGGACTCGGTAAACCCAACTGATCAGTGGTTGCACAATAGGTGCCATACCCGGCCGACTATAGCGCGGCTCGGTAGAGTAAAATAGCTACATATATATATAATGCATGTAGGACTCATTGGAATCATATTCTGAACCTTTCGGAGTGACGTAAGGTCGATATTCTCCGTACATGTTATTAGGATTAACTCTTCATCAAGAATCTTATAATAATCAGGAAGTACCAACAACATTGATAACATAAGAATAAGAGAAGCAACCTCAACATCAATTGTTCCATAAGAAGGGAAACAATGTAAGTACTGCTAGCTTCTAAGAGTAGAGTATCTTTGGAAGCTCATTCATTGCATTAACTACAATCGGAGTTGTGCAAAAGAAGGAAAAGGATAGCCTCACATACCTTGTATATACTGCCCCGATCTCAAGCTAT